>JAPYZJ010000598.1:0-40017 GCA_030522765.1 Ophioninae sp. B BG-2022a
ATTCTCGAAGCTCTCCGAGCCTCGCTCGGTCACGGTCACGCTCTTTTATGCTTGTGTGACGGGCGCGTAAGACCCTAGAGTGGGGGTCGATTTTACGCGTGATCTGGCAGCTTTGCTCGTAGATCGGTTGGTTTGAAGTAGCCGACAAAGCCTCTCAAGAGGGTCCCAGGAGCGGAGAGAAAGGGCAGATACATCGAAGGGACCGCGACGATCAACTTCATCTTGAGACCCTTGTTTCTCCGGCGATAACGCTGAAGAGACTTTGAGGAGGCGCGAACATGACGACATGTACGATGTTTTTTTTCTTGTTCTTCGTCTTCTCGTACGTCTGTCGCCAACACTTGGTTTTCTAGCCACCTCTTTACAAATAATTTATATCGTGTTGGCGCGGGATATAATATTAAAAACGAGCTTAAAATTGGCTTAAAACTGTCTGTTCTTCCTGTGATAACGATAATACTGATATTACTAAAACTAACAATTTATATCGATAATGCTAAACGATACAGAAATTTCGATAAATCGATCGATCGCTAAACTTCGATAAATCCAATATGGCGGACTCTCGGAACTACGCATATCCCGAATAATCATAAGATACGAAGTAAAATAAAAAAGAATATTTCCTCCCTGTATTTTCTAACCGATAATTAATCATTCCTAATATCGTTTCATCCCCGACGGAATTGAAGCACGCGTTGAAAGTTCTGCGGGTACAATTGTCAGCAAGGAAAACGAAAAAAAAAAAAGTTTGACACGACGACGTGTGACGGGACGACAAACCTACGGTGGTTTTCCGTACACTACGTCTTCGTAGTAATCATCGTCGTCGTCATCGTCTTCATCCGATATTCCTCACAGAATTATTCTCGGTTTCTATTTTCCTTTCCTCGTTCCCAGCTCTCGTGTCTCAACACCCCCCCCCCCCTTCATCTTCCTCTTGTAACTTACCGCCATTGCTGTGTTCCGTCATTCTAACCTAACTTCCCTTCCGAGCTCACCAAACGACAATCATGGATCGTCTTCGTCGTGGGTCGCGAACTTACTCCGACAACCGACTTGACAGCCGACGCGTCGACGTATCTCGTCGACGTAGGGTTTACTTCTATCTCTATCTCTCTCTCTCTCGCTCTCGTTGCTTTGCATACTTTGTTCGAGGCGCGGACAACGAGAGTTAAAAACAGAACACTGAGGCAACTCTCGGTATATCTATATATGTACGGTGTTTTACGAGTCCACGGTAAAAGAGCGTCAGTCGCAAGATCTTCGGTTTCACCGCGATCGAACTGCCATCTATGATCGTAGAGCGGAAAACTAAAGGAACGGTTTTTCAACTGGTTGAGAACCGTTGTTGAGGGCGTGACGAACATTGACATAACCTCACAAATTTTCGAAATCCGTTTTCTCGGCGTCGATTAAGTTTACTGCGAAAAATCGAGCATCAGTCTTTGTAGAATTCATAGAGACGAAAATAGATGCTTGAATTTTACGATAAAAATGTTTCGTTCTTGAGAAATTGCGATTGGAAAGTTTCTACTATCTCCCTCGCACTCGTGTATCACGTGGTACGTCTTCGACGCGTCCTTTAAATTGATTGATTGATTGATATAATTTATTATGCCCCAGCGAACTTCTCGGACGAAAAAAAGTAAGCGTGAAGAAAAATATTACAATGGAGGAAATTGTAGAAATGAAGTAAACAGCAGAAATTGAAGTTCAAAAACTAAGAATACCATAAACCAAAACCTGATGGGAACTTCAGCAATAGCAACGATAATCATAATGATAATACATAACGTCTTGACTTTTTTTTGTTTAGCCTTGTTTTTTTCTTGGTTACAACGTTCAGATACGTAACATTCAGGTTAATGGCGGTTATACGCTGCTCAGGTTAACTGTGACTGCCGGGAAGAAATGGCGCGGTGCAAAGCTGCCAACTTTGCCGCCACTTTTTCGGACTGTCCATCACCGTATGTGTATTTCGAGAGCAACGGAAATTCCTTCAGTAACGTATTTTCCTGATTCTTCGATGCATAAACTTTTGAATAAAGAATCTACCACGATCGAGGTCTCAAAATTATCGATTTTCCGCTCGCTGTTTTATGCGAGATCGGTGAACACCTAAGCGGTCACCACTTCGAGTATAAATGCGCAACACTGCGGCTAACTTCACGAAGTATCGCAAAAAGCGATCCTTCGACCGCTTATCAGTGTCCATAGTTTACGTTTATGCCGAATCCATCTTTTAATTAAGGAATGTTACCACTTTAGGATTTACAATTAATAATTAATAATTCAGGAGCTTCGCAATTAATTTCTTTATGAAAGTCCGCAGTGTTTTTTTTCTGTTCTATGTGAATATTTTATTGACAATTTTTCTATTCGATCATCCAATAGCGCGTTTACGTGCAATCGTCTGTGGCGCCGCGGTCGGCCCGAGACCGGAAGTTCTAACGATCGGTGTGAAGATAGCCAGGAAAAAAGTTACCAGGACTGGATACTGCGCTTTTTACTTTAGTGCGATTCTAGTGGCGATTTTTTTCGTACTCCTTGCAATAAAAGTTTTTCCATACCCTTTACGAGCATCGTGCATCATACAGTGGTGAGTTAACTCGATTTGAACGTTTTTTTCGTTTACTTTACCACTTTAGTGTGGCATTTAAAGGCTAAAACACGGTTATAAACCGGTAATAAGTGTCCTACTCCCTAATTGGCTCATTTGTTCACTCATCTCGTCCAATCAGAGTTCACCGTTGGATTATTTTTCTATTCTGCAATCCTGGAGATTATGAATTATTTCTGCCGATATTTTATACTCGCAAAAACAAATGTATTATAATTTGGTTATAATTTGATATTTATTTGATCAATTTAATTGATTTTTCCAAAAACGTTCCAATTTCATGAAACCCTTAATGGGTGTTCACGTCCCCAAAAAAATTACCGTTCAAATTTCACGTAATTAGCTTGAGCGGTTTCGGCTCGGCGTTGATGCGTCAAACAGCCAGGACATATTTTTTTCTATAAACAGAGGCGTCTAACTTTCCTCTGTATTATTCTAAGCAAAGACCACCCACAGGGGTTTTGGTGAACCCTGCTCGCACGTCGCGCAGCGCTTGCGCTCTCAGATACTAAAATGGACGAGTTGCAGCGATTGCGGAGATCGCGGCAACAGGTGCCTCTATTCGGTAAGCGGACGCCATTTTGTTTTCGTTTCAACCGATATTAGACTTTGAAAAGTTATCGGCTTTGCTCATAAATGAGGTTAGAATATAAATTTGTGTCGGTACGATTCCTTCATGTTTTAAAACATTTAATTATCAAACTGCGATTTTGAGAAAAATCTTTTTTTCGCTGCACAGCTGAAAACTAAAAATCGTGAAAATGATACAATTCGGGCGACCCATCTGAGTCCAAATCTGAAGTTCCTTGACGATATACTGATCATCTTCACGCAGGCTCAGGATAATACTTGCGTCGCAACGGTTAGTAAAGCTAAAATCAAAGCCGAGTAGAAAATCGACATAACCTCACAAATTGTTCAAAATCCGTTTTTTCAGCCGCGGTTGAGTTTTTAATGAAACGACCAGCATCAATCTTTGTTGAATTCATAACCTCAAAGTCTAGTTTGATGACGTTACGTCCAAGTTCCGAATTACTATTTTTACAAATAGAAACGATAACTTTTTTTTGCCAAACTTGATAGTTTGTTTGGGTTTCTGGATTTGGGTTTGTTTGGGTTTCTGTATCTTGGGTTTGTTTGGGTTTCTGTATCTTGTTTTATTTCGACTTGTTTGGGTTTGTTTGGGTTTCTATATCTTGGTTTGTTTCGACTTGTTTGGGTTTCTGTATCTTGGTTTATTTGGCCTTGTTTGGGTTTTAATATTTTGATTTATTTGGATTCGTTTTCGTTATTATGGTTTTTATATTTGGGTTTGTTTGGGTTTCTATATTTGTGTTTAGTATTTCCCTCAAGTAAAATGTTCATCTGGAATTTCCCAAGGTAATCGAAATCCAATATGAAAACTAATTCATGATTAATCGATAATTAAAAACGTCCGAATTTTCATTGAAATCCAATCGCAAAATCGATAACTTTTTAATTAATATGATTGTTCAGTTCGTCTTTTATTACAGGCTGAATCGACGACACGAGCGTGGTTTGTTCTCTTCGATGACGGAACGAATTATTGCAATCTTCGGAACCTCGTGAACGGAGCGCAACTGGATACGGATCGAAGATTCGCCGAGGCGACAAACGAGGCGATATGCACGCAACTAAACACCGCGATATGCTCGTAAATTACAATCGGTCAAACGTGAAACACCGTCAAATTGGAATTTCGTTCTACGATCAACAACCGAAAATAAAAAAGTAAAATAAACGATCGATTTTACGAAACACATTTATTTCGATAATGCTCCATATTTTGTACTCAAAAGACAATCATACTCGTTGGAATAACATAAAAAAAAATCAATCACTTTACCACCGAGAGAAATAAGCCCAATTACAAATTTACAATTTTCAAATCCTTAACTTACAGTTTGTTAATAAATAATCCACACTTTATATTACAATAAACACGAACCGAATAATTATCAAGTCATCAGGAACTCGTAACTTCCGGTCGACGCGAGTAAGATAAATGAATGAAATAAAAATCATTTTTCGACGACGATTACTAATCTTCAACCATAGTCAAGCTCCTATAAAAAGCTATGTTCATAATTGAATAAAAAAAAGACTAAAAAAAAATCGTCAAACCGGAAGTAACCTTGGTCAATGTCTTTCCGGTTAAATCATCGAATAGAAAGCCAAGATCAAACGAACATTTAAAAAGTAAGAAAATAAAGCAAAAATATTGAAAAGTTACGAAATTCAAAAATAAAAAAACGTGCTTGCGATCCTCGTAAGATCGAAGGGTCTAATTAGTCGAGGTAATCGAAAGGTAAATTCGAATAGCAACAATGTGCTGAAAATCTTCGTAAAATCGAGGGGTCTGATTAAGTGACCCGAATTACAAGTATACGCAACAATGTACAGTTATTTGTAAAAAAATAGGACGCGTTCTTCGAAAGTGTCGAAAGGTCGCGTGGAATCAGCAGCCTGTGTGAGCAGATCCTAGACGATTTCGCGTTATCAAATTTTATCTTTGACCGTGTATATGAATCGCTAAAGTCAGTCTCCTAGTATAGACGATCCTGTTCTGTGTCTGATGCAGTACATTCCTCCTATCATTGGTCTTGAACGACAATACGATCCGCTTTTCGTCAAAGCACCGCAATAACTCCTCATCGTTGCAGCGCCGTTGGGTGTAACGCTGAAACAGGAATATCGGACTCGATGAATTCTATGTTCGAAAAGTAAACAAAAACTGGACAAAATCGGTGTTTGGGTTTGTTTGGGTTTGCATAGCCTTGTATGCGAACCCAAACAAACGCAAAAGGCTCAAAATTCCGAATTTCAATATTACGAAACTACAAATTTCGTAAAGCTCATGCCAGCAAAAAATTTATGAAATTTATTCGGGTTTGTTTGGGTTCGTTAATTCGATTTTAAACAAACCCAAACAATCCCAAAAGTTTACGAACTTTGTTGTTTCGGAGTATTCAAATTCGGAATTTTGAGCTTTCTGGTCAAAGTTCGGGTTTCCTACCCCACCCCAGTTGACAAATTGACTGAAAAGCTGATTCGACAATTTTCTTTCACGGAAGTTTACCTTCTCGATCCGGAAGATCGGTAAGTCGAAGTAACTGTTGGCGAGTCATGACGATTCGTGGTAGTTAATCGATGTCGCAACTCTCTCGCGTCAACGAGGTTCTCTCCATTCTCGTATTTGTAATATCGTTCGTGCACGGAATGGACCGAATTGTCGAAATCTGCACTGTCCTCTGACATACTCGGGAAATCGTCGCCGTAATGCATCGCGAAATCTTCGCGGTTCTTCTTGGCGGGTAAATAAGAACAGGAGAGTTCTTCGACCGGCGCCGAATTTCGGCGACACCACGAACCGGCCGATTGCAGTATCAATAGAGTTTTGTCTATAATTATACGTAATTAATATCAATTAGACAAAAATTTAATATACATTGAGATTTTCAATTATTATCGATTAATTAATCGATTAAATAAATCTTTGATAATTTAATAAATCTTGGACGCTTAATCCTCAATTTTCATGATGTAATATTTATGAAAGTTTCCGGCGGTTTATTTCCATTCGCTTTGCAACAATTAACGTTTTCAAAAGTTAACAAATAAATAATTTAGTGTAAAATTCTAAAATACTGAATGTATTGTTATTCTATCAAGATAATGCAATGTAAATAATCAAAAATGATAATTGCATTGTTGTTCCGGCAGTTTTTCAAAATTCCAAGAATTTTTACGATATTTATATATTCATCCATTAATACCTTGATAATAATTGATAATAATAATGAATCGTACCTTTTTGATTGATCAACGTTTGCACGATTGTTTGCAGCAAATTCCTAATAACCGCGAAAGCTCGAAGGTGGAAGCTGCTTTTATTAGCAGGTCGAAGCGTTTCCGGTGATGAAGTTTCCGGTTGATAACTTCTGCTGGCACTTCCGTTTTGAATCACCGTGTGTTCTTCGCGTTGGGTGTCGTCGCGCGATGTTTTCTTCGGTCCAAAAATGTATTGCACCGTGACCATCAGATAGTGCACTGTAACCCGAAAACACCATTATACTCGTATAGATAATTTATAATACAGCAGTTTTCGTATTATCGATTATGAGAATTTCACTTTCGGATCTCTTTGGATACTTACTTCCGGTTATCAAAAATATCAATACTGTTATCGATGTAAAATCGAGACAAGCTTCGCTTCCGTGCTTCAAAAACGTTGTCAGGTTGATGGGTATGATGCCCATTATTGTCGCTCGAGTTGTGAACGGAGCTTGCAAAAATGACGCTACAATCATCGCTCCAAGTAAATAAACAATGTGCAGCGACGTTCTGTAAAATCTGTTGAATTGTTCACCTGAAAATAGAAACTAATATTTAAAACTAAATTCTTATTTTGAATTTCAAGAAATTTTGTTTTTTTTTTTAGTCTGGGGTAACCCGGGGGAAATAAATCAACCCGATATTGAAAATTCCTATCTCTGGTCTAATTTGCATATCCGAAGAGTACTTACTGGTATCACCGATGTATTCGGTAATCCATCCTAATTTTTCATCGACTTCGCTGCGCATAGACTCGGTTACGTTCCAGATGTAATGGATGGTTTCGTTGATCTTGACGAGCTTGTCCAGAGTCTTCTCGTACTGCGCAGCAGCTTCGGCGTTCTGCGCGACAATGCGATTCGTGCTCGATTCTATTTTGTCCCATATGAGACTCGCTTGATCCTGAATCTTCAACAAGTCTTCGAGAAGCTCTCGATGATTCGAGTGTTGCTCCATCGCTTGGTCCATTAGCAGTGCGCTGGATTTTTCTGTAATTACAAGTCATCGTACCTCAATTTCCAAACAATAAAAAACGAATTATCTTCATTCGAAAGGAATGAGGAGGGGGGAAGGATTAGACGATAAAGAAATTCAGGGTTTCGATGAAATTCAAACATACCCAATTTCGCTTTTATGTCCTCGGTCAAACTGGCAAGCTGAGCGTGGCCGGCGCGTATGAGAGCTTTCTCGTTGTTCAACTCTCGCAGATTGCTAGCGACCAAATTATGAGCCGTAGTTTGAGCGTCTCGCAGAAACTGCTGTTGTCGCAACAGCGCTTTATTGCCTTCCGACAGGGAATCCAACGCTTCCAATGTTTGATCCTCCAAACGCTGTTGGCTCTCCTGAAAACATCACCGTTGGCACATTATTCGAGTTTTAGTCAAAGTTGTAATTTTTTTCTACCAAATTGGCAATGAAAGTTTGTACCTTCAACGAACCCAACGCTTTAATCTGCGAGTGAGCCGTCTGCATCAATTTGTTGACCGTCAATTCTGTGAGGGCGCGGAATTGGGTGTTACGAGCTGTATAGCAAACCGCTCTCGCTCTGTTGCTCATCAGATGATAGGCGTTCCACATATCCGCGTCCATGTCCGTTGTACATTGCTTCAGCGACTAATAAAGTTCAAAAAGTCTTGTGAAGTCACTAACGCAAACCTAAGTCTCAAAATATTCAGATAATCCTTGTGTATTTTCTAAAGAGAATTTCACTGTAAGTTTAGCGTAGAGAAAGCTCCATTCTTGGTAGATTTGTCCCGAGGAACACTACTGAAATACGGGCAAATAATTATCCCTAAAAATCATATATCTGTGTAAAAATAGGACTAGTAAATAATATTAATTTAAACAATAAACGAAAAAATTTGCAAATTAATTTGTATCGTGCATGAAAATAAATCAATTACGTGGAATAATTTTTAACAAATCCATTTTTTCACAAACAGGTTTTTATCAAGATAATTATGCAGACGAAGAAAAATTATGAGAAGATAGATATTTTTGAAAATTGATTGAAACACGAAAATTGATTGAAGTTGATTGAAAATTGATTTGAAATTTGAAAATTGATTGAAAATTTGAAACTTGATGAAAATTGATTTGAAATTTGAAAATTGAAAATTTGATACTTGAAATTTGAAAATTTGAAACTTGTAAATTGAAAATTTGAAACTTGAAAACTGAAAATTTGAAACTAGAAAATTGAAAATTTGAAATTTGAAAATTGAAAATTTGAAATTTGAAAATTGAAAATTTTTAACTTGGTTTGAAATTTGAAAATTGAAAATTTTAAACTTGATGAAAAATTTGAAAATTGATTGAAAACACGAAAATATGGTAAAAAATGTTAAGCTCAAAACGATCCACACTGCTTGAAATATTTTGTGGTACTAGCGATGGAAGGATAAATCTTTGAGGGGGTCTCAATGAGTTTGTGGAAGGGGAAAGTTGCAGGTTCAAACACGCTCGAGTATCAACCCCCCTGAAAGTCCCATGGGTCCCTCAAATCAGTTCAGGCTTTGAATTCGGTTTGTTCTCTAAAGTGAAGATTCTGTAGATACCCCTTTTATTTTTGCCTTACCATTTCGTCCGTACAGGGAAATAATTTTCTGCCTTCGACGGCGCTTTGACAATTGAGCAAATTGACGCTCAGTTTGGCTAATTGTTCTTCCGTCATTTCGCCGCAGGAAGTTCTTATTTTCATGACGACTTTGTGCTGGCAAGTTTCCAGAGGCGAGGATAATTGTATTTCGGTGAATTTGGCGGCGCCTTGAAGAAACTTTTCATCCTCCGTCATGCTCTCGTAAGGTATGGAAATCAGAGGTACGCCGTCAGCTACTAACACAGTTTCGTCTTTGGACGGTTCGCTCCATAACCAACCCAATAAATTGACACTTTGCGTTTGTCGCGAAAATATGACGATTAACAAAAAAACGGCCTCGAATCTCAGCAGCATCTCGACGACGAAATCCTTTCCTGAAAAAATGGAATATTTATCAGCTCCGAGGGACTCGTTATCTCTAGTTTCAAATGTCATCGATTCGATAATCACAGTTTATTACGTAATCGGCACGATCGAGTTTGGACGAAATTTTGACGAAAATCGAATTGACAATCGTTGATAAACGTTGGCTCGACTCTACTTCCAATGTTACGATCCCGCATAAAATATTCAATATTTCACAGAGTTTTTCGCACAGCGATGTAAAAACTTAACCTCGATGATAAACAACTTCGAAAAAGTTCGACAAAAATAGATACTACGCTTCGAAATTATTGTACGTTGGATCGACGCTCGGATTCGTAACGGACAAAAATTCAAGCAGGTCGAGACGCGTTGAAAAACACGCGGAAATTCGATGTACATATATATATGTATATATAAACATCGAAGAGTTCCTAATGTATTTCTTCGAGATGGCGAAACAGTTGGTTTCTCGAAGCTGGTGAAAACGGCGGGAAATGCGCCAATTCGCTTCGTTCACGGATATACAAGAATTTTTGATAAACGTTATTATACGATTAATATTTGACGCATTTTTTCTTCGTTTTTTTTCAAGCTTGTTAACAAAAATCGAGATTTTTAGAGAATTATGATGAGAAAATATACTTTTGATTTGAAATAGTTGTAAAACCTGGCTTACGGGGGCGTTATTGTTCGCTCAGCTGTGATGAAGAGACGTTTAATGTGTGTATGACAACGTTACGTATGAGTGCGAAAGAGATGGCTGGCTTTATTTGATCGTCGTTTCTCGAAATATTGTTAACGTATCCTGAAAGTTTGGCAACTATGGATTATGTAAATCCTGACTCTCTTTTTTCGGAAAATATTAAACAGAGTGTGAGAAAACTGGATTCGAAAATTTGTTAGGTTATGACGACCTTGTACATATTTCCCAATTCTGACACTGACCATTTCGGAAATTATGAAAATTAAAAAATTAAAACTTCAGAATTTAGACATATTTAAATTTAAAAAATGAAAATTTGAAAGCAAGGATCTTTCAAAATTAGAAATAAACGAAACAAAATCGTGAAACGAAGATATGGAAATCCTAAAAACACAAAAATTCCTAAAAATGTGAAATTTCGAAAACAGCTGTTTTAGGATCGAAGATTAAGGATTGCCGGTTAATTAAGGCTTTATTAGACAACACCACCGTTTATTGCGACACTTGGGTCAAAAAAATCGGACAGAGCGTGAAAAAAAAACTGATTCGTGTAACGCTCTTCGATGATCCACGGAGCACAGATATCCATGCGAAAACGACGATTTTTCGTAATCTTTGTAAATAAACAGTGTAAACCTCGAATACACGATATAAATTTGGTCACGCATGCGCGCCGAGCATAACGCAACTTACAAATGAAAAATATACAATAATCTCTTCAAAGTTTTATACAAAATTGCACGAAAATTGGCAATTGCGCTGGAATGTTCTTTCACGGAATGAACACTTGTATGCATGATTGCACATTGCGATTGGCTTATACATAATACAATATGTATACGTGTATACTATATAAACCCTTTCTGACACGATTCGGGAATCAATTTTCCCTTTCGATATTTTTCTACGACGAACTAACATCGATCTAAGTATACAGTGGCACTCGATTCGACTCCGATAAACGGATACACATTTTTTAGGCACGTTTTACATCAAGTACGCGGTTTATCACCGAAACTCTGACAATTACCTTATTTTCTTCGTTTTTTTCACTAATACAATGGATGCGAAAAAATATATAGCCCGTTTTCTGTTTTTTCGTTGAGAAACGTTCCATTTCGAATTTCGACGGCAACGATATTTATTCATTTCGACAATTGCAAGCTCGAGTTTCTACCGGAAACGTTATAAATCGTTTCGCGCGTCGTTGTTTCAAATCTTCAATAAATCATCTTTATTATTATCGATATGGCTTCGTATATTGCTTCGAGATCGTCGTATCGAGCTTCGACGATTAGATTCGATAAATTTCCATCCCAGTTTCCGCGATAATTGATTAATTAATCTGTTAATTAATTGCTCAATCAATTTCGTAAAATTTGAGCTTCGGATACGATTAAACGAATTCTCGAAATTCTCTCTTCGTATTGTTTCTTCGGTTTATGTAAATACTACGATAAAATGTGTCTATAGAAACGGGTTTCTCATGCACATTCATTGTTGTTTCAGCGACCGTGCAAAAATCATCGTTGATCGAATCAGGGCCAATATTTGTTGAAGAGATCCATAAACGAGTCGTAGATCATAAATGTGATTGCCACGTCAAGGCAGACTCTTCCTAATCTTGGTACGGTTCCTTTGTAAAAAGCTGCTGGTCCCTCCTTCTTCCATATTTGTACGGCACAGTCTACACTGCCTTTGTATTTCGCAGCTTCTAGTCCCTGAAATCAAAACAATATTTGTTTAATAAAAAGAACAATATTGTTTATTATTTATTTTTTTATTGAATTGTTATTTAATTTCTTATTAAACTTTTTATTAAATTTAATCTATTAGATTTGATTAATTTTATTTTTAATTAAATTTATTTTCTCATCGAAACTTATTGTATCGAAATTATTTGTTTTCCTATTAAATTGTTATTTAATTTCTTATCAATCTTTTTATTAAATTTAATCGTTTTATTTAATTTGATTATTTATTTTATTTTTTATTAAATTTATTTACTCGTCGAAACTAATCGGAAGGAAATTTATTTCCGTTTCATTTAACAAATCGTGAATTTCGATTTTCTAAATTTCTTTTATCCGAAGAAAACAAAAAGAATGCTATACTTCAAACTTCTCATATTTAATTAGTTTTATTATATTTACCTGCATTCTGGTTTTCACAACGTCGATAGGTGTGTTACCAAAAACTGATGCTGCGCCAGCGCAAGCACCAAAAATACCAACGACCAATTTTGGTACGCTTTTCTTATTGTCTCCTCCTCTATACCAATCCTTCATTGTCTCCATTACGAAAAAGCGTATAGCTTGATTGGAGCCTTGTTTCATTATAGTTGGCACGACGCCTTGATAAACTCCTTTGAATCCTGCAAAAAAAGTTTTTCAAACGTCAAAACTGAAAAATCGATTTATTATTTTTTTTTCCTCTTTTTGTTTTTTTATGTGGACACAACTATTGGCTATTATTCTGAAAATTGACAATAAAGAAAAAAGATCGGTTGCATAATCGTGACTCCCGCTTATCGGACTTTCGTACCTCCCGTGAACTTTCGTTGCGTAATTCGTGAGTAGCGGAAATGAATGGAACGGATGAAACGCGATTGAAATTCAAATGATCGAGTTACAATGGATTCGACCATTGATCGCGGTTTTGAAAAGAAAACTATATCTGGAACACCGAAACTTTGATATTCCGATCGAAACGAAAGATTATCTATTAGACACTGTATAATACGAATTATTATTTCACATTGTTATCAGTCATTTTTAATTTTTCGAAAAATCGTCGACAACTAAACTTAGAAATTCAAGACTCATTTTTGTTTTTTGGAAATATCCCGGAGTTTCGTTTTCTCCTAAATTATGTGCTGTTGAAACAACTTTAAACTTCAATACCTATCTAATTATATTCTTCCGATAAAACGTTTTACTTTTTTCCGCAGAACACATTTTTTCCAAGACGGATCATTGATTATTTCTCGAATGATTCCGAACATGCGAATACTGTAAAAGATTGTTCAAAGCGCATGCTTGGAAATCGAAAAATCTAAAACCGATATTGTAAAAATCCACCGTTAGAAGTTTCAATTTCACCGCTGAAATTCAGCATGACTGACCATGTTCTTTAACGATGAGGCGAACGCCGTGGAAGAATCCTCGAAACCTTGGATTGCTGGATCGCTGATCGTTTATAAATTTAACTTTGACAGTCTCCATAGGAGTAACGGCGAAAATAGCTTCGCAAATCCCAGCGCTGAGACCAGCCAATAGCCTTCTCTGCGCGTTAAGATTGCCGTCGGCATCGACGAGCTGCTTTTTGACCGTTTCGAACGAGCCGAATCGTACGGCCGATTTGGGAATCGATCCGTAAAGGAGAACCGAAAGACCGCGATAGAGACCGAAGAATCCATTGGCTTTGACGGTCTTAGTGACGCAGTCCCATATACCGTTGTACTGTTTTCCAGCTCCAGCTTTGCCGTCCAGTTGTAATTGCGTCTTTACGTATTCCGTAGGGTAAGTTATGCATATTTCTATGCCGCCGGTTATGCCGCCTAAAAGTTGTAAAAGTAGATCTAGAGTCTGTTGACCTTGGCCCATGGTCAAGGACGCTTGGAGGTTAAGTTTTCGGTGTCAATGAAATTCGCGATCGCAAACGTTGATTTTACGTTAAATGAAGGATCAGTTCGTAAAATAAGAATAGTTTTTTCAATTTTTTAAATATTACTATTATTTTATATATGTATACATATTTATATACATATAAACGTGGATTTAGTTGCGGGACCGAAAATTTTCGAAATATTGACCACGTACCATGCCTGAGAAATACAGGTCGAGCATACTTCCATGTTAACGACGTTCATTGCACAATACAGCAAAGTTCGCATAGATATGGGTCAGCGAGATAATTTACAATCAGCGAATGACGAATTTCGTCACCAATTAGCGATTCGCGTTTCGAAGCGGCGATGTTATCTTTCCGACATAATCGACGTTTTAACGCCGAACTTTAAAAAACATATTTACGTAAAATTCACGAGTAAAAATTTGGGATTTGATGACAAAATTATCGCGGGTTATTAAAAATGTGTTTACGTGTGTATAAAATATACGAAGGAGTGAAAGCCGAATGGTTTAAGAAAAGGCCGAAAGATATCGCGTACGCATAACGGAAGTGAAGAAATGTTGAAATACCAGCTACGATTCCCTTTACTCCAACGTTGCTCGTTCCAGCAGCCGCTGCCGCTGCTTTGTCCTTCAACCAAGGCCTTCTGGGAAAAGGATTACCGTCGACTCCACGTTGATTCGACAAACCAAACATTTGCGTTCCCAGCCACAGAGGATCCATTGTATTTTTTGTAAAATTCTCGACCCAATTAATTTCCGATGAAAAAGTTGCCGACTTTTAGGATTCCCCGCGTCGCGACATACCACCTCCAACCGCCGTTGGAGAACTGACGACGATCGACAAGTGTCGGCCGCTATGGAACGGAGAATTCGCGAAATCGCCACGGGGAAAGAATATCATGTTATACCCCTTCCTGGAGAGTTTCTCATACACTGTTTCATACGCGTTCCACCACCCACTACTTTCATTTTTCTTCCATTCTTTTTGCGTATCGTGTCTTTTTTTCAACGTCGGCGCGTTGTAAATTCTTATCAATAACGATGGCTCTCGTTCGCGCGCATTCCTTCCCCCTCCCACCCACGGACTTTACATCGCGGCCTCGCGAGTTCCAGGCGTATTAACCGATATTTGTTTTCCCTTCGTACATACGGTCAACAACTTATATTTAGATTTCGAAGATTTTTTTATTTCGGCTCCATCGAAACTTTACCCGCTTCTTTTTATTTATTCTTTGGAACGATTGACCTTGGATTTTCGCAACGCGACCAAATTTCGCTAGTCGAAAGTCCCACCAATCTTCTCGTCTGGCAATGAGCGCTCTTCCCTGTCGTGGGATAAGCATAAACTACTTTACCACATTTTCATTACATTTAACCTACTTCTCCAAATACCGAAAAATTTGATGTCACGAAAACTAATACTAATTTTCTAATACGATTAGCATATTAGTTTTGAATAAATAATTTAAATAATAAATTAAATTAAATAAAACTAATCTGCATAGAAATCATCACCAAAGTCAATGTAAACAGTCCAAGGTCACGAAGGTCCAACCTAAAGTGAGTTTTGAGTCAAAGTGACCTTCGTGACCTTTCGTGACTTTCCGTGACCTTCACTTTGTTATTTTGATTCAAATAAGGATTTCAATGTAAATTTAATAGATTTGAGCAAATTCTTTGTATAGACGAGAATATAAACCGTTAATCCGAACATAACCTCAAAAAATTCATCTCGGTGAACGTTCAAGTCCAAAATCAACGATTGATTGACGTTTTCCGTTACGCTTGTTTGAATTCGATAATTCGCCGGATGATCGAATGTTTTTATCGAATTATGAAAAAGAAAAATATACGAGCACGTGTACATATTTCCCGGATTCGTCGTATCGCGTGTCTTCGTTTGTAAGCCGGCGAACACCTGTCGCAAACATACGGGGGTCATTTAGCGCGATAAGAATATGAAATTCCCTCGACACGGATGAACGCCAAGAATTTACACGTCGAGTCGCATAATCGGATAATTTTAATGCAAATAAAGCGTAGTTTGTAAGAGGACTCGCTGAGTAAATACCTAGCTTAGATAACGAGTAAACGGAGCTAATAAGGGAACTTCCGATAACGGAACTCGGAGCGAACAGATTTAAGAATGACGACACGAGTAGGATTCAAGTGAAGATTTATCTCGTTTTCTTCACGCTGGATAAAATCGATCGATGACAAGATCCAAAAAAATGACCATTTTTACTGAACTTTTGGCATTTTGTTTTATTGAAAACTTGGCAATGCGTAAATAGTAACACTCGTTTTGAGTGACATCGTTTATGAGAATTACGGTAGTTAGGGATGTTTCCGGTAACGGCAATACTTTCCGGATCGTCGAGTGCTCCGTTTGGAACGGTTCAGTTCCGAAATGGCGGGAACCCACTCAGTCATTCGATAATCCTGATTATTTTATTCCTACTTCGTCCTTCGATTTACCAGCCGGGTGTGGTATTCGCCAATCGTCGCATACGTCTGATAAAAAATAAAATGATTATCGGTCAAAAAGAAGGGCAAAAGGTCGAACATCGACATAACCTCACAATTTTTCGAAATCCGTTTTCTCGGCGTTGCTTAAGTTTACAGCGAAAAATCGAGCATCAGTCGTTGTAGAATTCATAGAGGCAGAAATAGATGCTTGAATTTTACGATAAAAATGTTTCGTTCTTGAGAAATTGCGATTTTGAAATTTCGACTATCTCTCTCGAACTCGTGTGTCACGTGGTACATCTTCGACACGTTCTTAACCTCACCTTGTATTCCGATCTTGGTCTCGTATCTTCTTTTCCATTTCCGCGTCCGTCAGAGTCTCGAGGAATGGCGCCCATTGATCCGCCTCTGATGGGGGCCTGAACGGTACCTCGACTGTAGGTAGGGGAGCTTCCGAAAATGCGTAAGTTCTCTGATGCCAAGAAAGTTGTCCTCGGACGCTAAAAATTCAAGGTATCACTGATTGAACGTTGGGATAAAAGTTTAGAGTTTAGCATCAGCCAAAATCATAATAGCATCATAATATCATTATTTATTTAATTTTATTTTCATTTTGGCGATTTTTAATTTCGAATCAACGATACGAACAAAATTTCACATTCTAGCGAAATCATTTCCTCGAATCCATTTTTATCCAAATTTACTCTTACTGGAATTTCAAAAATATTGGTGGAGTAAATGTTCATGAATTTACCTGTACGCAATCGCTGTTACAAATTCACCGCCAAGGCCAAGTTCAGCGCACAGTTTCATAGCGAATTTCTCCGGATTGTTTTCCTTCTCGGACATGTCCCATTCGACTTGATCAACGAGTGAGGTATTGCCGACGTGTATGTTGAGTTTAATTATTACTCTTTGGTCGCATTGATCCTCTATCAAAGACTCCTGGGGGAAAGCTTCGATCTGCTGTCTTATCGCTTGAGCAATTGCCGGTACGAATGTTAACGGATTCAAGTCCAAATCGTCGCACAATACTTCGGCAAATTGTTCAGGAGTTATTAGGCTTTCTGCGAACAGTAAATATCACATAATTGTGATATAATGGCCCCTTTTTTTTCTCTCCCATTGAATTTATGAAATTCGTACCGTTTTTGTTCCACGTAAACGTGTCTCGGAGCTTTTGACCCTCGATCTCCATATCCAAACGAATTGGGACTAGCATCTCTTGCTGAGCAGCGTTTTCCAAATTTGCTGATGGATCTGTGTCGTCGAAGCTAGAAAATATACGTACGCTCAACCCAACATTATTTTCACCCCTTAGAAATGCTTTCCAAATTAAGAGCTTTCTACGAGTCGTAAAATTATGATAGAAGGTTTTGATGGAATATAAGATGAGAAGTTGATAGAAACGGATAGAATATATTGATGGAATATTAATGATAAGAAATTGATAGAATATTAATGATAAGGAATTGATGGAATATTAATGACAAGAAATTGATGGAATATTAATGATAAGAAATTGATGGAATATTAATGATAAGAAATTGGTAGAATATTAATGATAAGAAATTGATGGAATATTAATGATAAGAAATTGATAGAATATTTATGATAAGAAATTGATAGAATATTAATGATAAGAAATTGATGGAATATTAATGATAAGAAATTGATAGAATATTAATGATAAGAAATTGATAGAATATTAATGATAAGAAATTGATAGAATATTAATGATAAGAAATTGATAGAATATTAAGAAACTGATAAAATATTAATGATAAAAAATTGATGCAATATATTGATAGAATATTAATGATAAGAAATTGATATAATATATTGATAGAATATTATTGACAAGGAATTGATATAATATATTGATAGAATATTAATGATAAGAAATTGTTAAAATATTATGATAGAAGAAATCCAATTAGGTTTTTTACCAGAGAGGAAACGTTCTGACTTTTTTGTTGTGAACTCTGTTACGATTAATGGGGGTAGCTTGAGGAACAGCATCCAGATGAGAGCTATTGGGCAAACTGGGTACCCAAGCCATAGACTTTTTGGATTTTCCTTCTCTGGGAGCCGGCGGTTCCGTGGAATGAACGGAAACGGCTTTGTACTTGTCATCGTTGCCTTCTATGATGTCCTCAACTTCGCTGGCCCTCAGGAGGGATACGCTGGAAGCTAGAACATGCTGGCTAAGTCCGAGTTCGACCAATTTTTTTCTCTCGTCATTAGTGATGGAGCGACGGAACATTCCCGGATAACGTTTGTACAAGGAGCCACGAAACAGGCGAAGGTAATTGCCCACTTCCGATCCGATACAATAATATTCTCCATTTTCCTCGACTTGAAAACTTATCGGCTTGTCGCCGTATGTTCGCAATGCCATTTTTCGTAAATGTCTTCAAACGTTTAGGTATCCTAAAAACGAAAACGACAGCGATTGAAGCGGCAGATTAAAGATCGGACGAGATCGAACGGAAATGCTCTCTGCCGTTCAGTTCTTCGATGATTAGAAACGTGTGATCGATACTCACGGAAATTATATCTCGTCGATATGTTTCATTAAAAAATTAGAGTCTCTTTTTTCCTTCCTTTCAATCGAATTAGCGCACAAAGTTTGATTTTTCAAAAAATACGATTCCTTAACCACACTTTTGCTTGTCAATGGAGCAAAACAGCGTCGGTAGAAATCTAGGGACTTTTTCTTTACTCGGTTGTTACAGCCGGAAGGTGAAATTTTTCTACGCATAATGGCGCGAAATTCGGATGGAATTCGTACGACAAGAAAATGGCTGTCAACACTTCGATTTCTTGCTGGATTGCGATAGAAATATTAAGAAAATAATTACCGTGAAACGACTTTCGTAAGAAATATGTACAATAGGCTCAATTGATACAGAATATTGTTTGATATTGATCCGTATACTAATCCTGGTCTCTAATTGGCCATTGTTAGATCTAGAATACGAAATAGTGATATTTCGCACGCTAGGGTTTTTTTTCGTACATAGTTATACAGAGGGGGTAAAATCTAGGAATAAATTTTTCTTTCGACGCTACTTTATCGATATATGCATCTGTTTGACCAAGCGTGCATTCCGCCGATTAGTTCGCACGTCGAGCAATTCATCGCATCGGTTTCGAAGCCGTATAAGATAACCTCTTGTTGTCTCGGTGGTTCGTTTTTTTTTTTTCATGACTATAGTCCGCGACCCGGTCGAGTGTTAGGATCGGTACATTCCAAAATTATTGTAAGGACCGTACGTTTATGTGAGTTTTTTGTAAGTAACAAAAAATAAGTTTGAGGTTTATTAACGAACTGTTACGAACGTCTGTGTGATGGCAGATTCCTCGTACGAGAAAGGGCTTAGCGAGCTCTCGAAAATGAAAGTAAGTGTCTCCTCGGATCTTTTGAGGGCAACTCTAGTATAGAATTTTTTAACGCTAACCTCTCATTCGACTATCGACATAACCTTTTTTTTTACTTCGGAGTTTTTTTGTGTTACTATTTCTTTGTTATTATTACGACTGTTATCACCAATAAATCAATGCGCTTATTCTATAATCGGAAACTTCGACAGGTTGCCGATTTGAGGATGGAATTGAAACAACGAGGCTTACCCATTACCGGAAATAAAAACGAACTGGTTGAACGGCTTCAGTTAGCTATTCATGGAGGTACGTTTGTTTTTTTTTTAATTTTTAACGTATTTGCCCAAGTTTCGGACCCAATGGAAGCTTAACCTTCAATTTTGTTCCCGATTTAAAAATCGCGTAACTAGGAATCTCATATACAATAAAAAAGTTTATTTTTCAAAAAATCGGTCTCAAAATGTTATTCGTTTCTTGCGAATCGCCATATTGCAAAAATGGAATCATTTCGAGTTTTTCGAACTTCGATTTTTATTTCATCAGATTCTGCATTATCACTGGACGAAACTAACGACGAAATCCTTGACGAAGACGCAGTCTTGGGAGTAAGTAATTTCCGTTGTCTCGTTGCTTCGAGTTTTCAAAAATACTAATATTGGATATTCGTTACTCTCAAGGATGAAGAAATCGAGGAATTATCGAGCAAACCGGACTCTCAGGAAATCGGCGGAAAACGGAAGTTGTCCAGCGAAAGCAATACTGGAAATACCAAGAAAATTGTTCTCAACCGAAATCCGATTATCGAGGAAGTCAAGTTGGACGTGGATAAAGAGGAGGAAAAGAGTACGAAAACGACGACGGAAGTTCAACCGGAAAAAAAAGTTATCAAACTATCGGAATTGGGTGTGAAGGAAAGGCTGGAGATGAGAGCCAAGAAATTTGGTATGCCGTTGTCCGAAGCAGCTAAGAAAGAAGCCAGATCGGCCAGATTCAATCTAAACAATCAAAACAGCAAATCTTCCTCATCCGTGAAAGCACCAGTGGTAAATATCGTGATTTTCGTATTTAATTTACAATATTAGTATAACCCAAACAAGTCATTATATAATAATCGTTATTATCTAATTTCTTCGTTTCCATGATTGGAAACGAGCACTTGTGTGAAATGTTTGGAAAAATCATTCTTTTTCGTTCTTTCGATTCTTCGAAATACGTAAAGTCTTTCAGACAAAAACCTTGTTTTTCTGCTTAATATATTATATCTTTTTGGTTACATTCGTGTCCAGGAATATAAATACGTAAAGAACCCAAAATTAATCGTTCATAACGTTTTGTTCGATAGAACGTGACGTACGAGGTTTTGAAGAAACGTTCCGAGCGTTTTGGAGTAACGGCTTCGAGTATCTTGGAAAAGGCAGAAAGCGAAGCGAAAATAGAGAAGCGAAAGGCTCGATTCGGTGAAGTAAAACCCCTGGAAAAAGTGTTTCACAATAGAGTTAAGATCGTTAAATGATACTCAGTATTATACACTGGGAAGGTGATCTAGATTACAAGAAAAATAGTGTTTAAGTGATTTTCCGTTTTTTTTTGGTCTTTCTTTTTTTTTGTGTTTTCATTCAATCAACGATGTGTACGAAGATCTGATCACAATAGAGATTTCACAAGTAACAACAACGCAAGTTATTTCGTGTTTTTGTGATCGACGGGAGTAAAATACGCAATGAAAAAACTGACGATTTACGTAAAGATATTTTTTACATCGAACATCGGTATTTCTTTCCTTTTTACGATTTTTCTTCTCGAACATAGCGGGGTTGTGCTTCCATAAAAATATACGCTTCGTCGAAACTTCCAACGAGTAACGACCAACAGATTCGTCGACACCGCTCTTAGAAGGGAAATAATATCAACATCGTTTTATTTCTTCTTTTCTGTTCTTTCATGCGTTTAATCTTCAATATCGCTGGGACTGATAACGGGTGATATCTTTTGATTCAGGTATTCAATGCGAATCGTCTATAGTTAATACGCGTGTAACGTATAACCTATATAATCTTACGCACACCCAAGAGAGACGGAGATAGACTTCATGAAATATCGAGGCGACCGTCGTAATGAAAAATACGTTTTCTTAAATTCTAATTTGAACGAAGCAAATGGATAAACACGAATCGGCGAGAAAGCTCTCGCAACGAAGTTAATCGAGAACAAGCTTACCTGTATTTTCCACACAAATCACGCGATTGTTAACTTAAACTTTACAATAAAAACAAACAAAAGAATGAACCTAATTACTAAAAGACGTTATCACAATTGCATTTATCGCGTGTCTCAATTGTATACATTTCCTTTCTTCGATGCGTTTTTGGGCGCGTACACCACAAACATATATCAATATATATATTTATATATACGGATGAAAAATCTATCACGTCTTTCTAATCCCGTGTTATTTATGCAGGTAATTCATGAAACGCCCTCCCTTCGAACAATATTTCGTTAATTTATACAATGCTGCTTTGCGATGTACGACTTTTTTTTTCAACACGAAGGCAATGACAATGTTCACATTAAACATATTTCTTTTTTTGGGGAGGGGGGGGATATACATAGATGTACACATACCCGGCACAACGGTCAACATGGAATTCGACCAGGTTATGTGTATGCTCTTCTGGCCCTCTATCTGTCTCGAGAGTAAACTCGAATCACGCATTTATAACCCTATTTCATAGTTCGTGCCGAAGAACGCACTGAAATACAATAAAAAGGTATAGAAAACAAGCAAAGTGTTTACATACTAAAAACAAAAACGCGGTGGAGCTTCCTATAATGCGGTAGAAGTAGCGTTTGTACAGGTTTGCAATCACAATTAAGAATACACCGTATAATCGATAATCTGTTATTTATATATAACGGCTCGCGAAAGTTATCGAGTTTCACTCTTACGTATGTCTTATATATATATATATATATATATGCGTATAGTGATTGGGCGTTTTTCTCTTTTTCCAAAAAATCTTACATTAATTTCGTACATGAAAAGAGTGCGTTCGTAAAATGAATATATATAAGGTAAAGGACGTGTAGAAGATAGACATAACCTAACAAATTTTCGAAATCGATTTTCTTATAGGAGGTTAAGTTTTCAATGAAAAATCGAGCATCGGTCTCGGTAGAATTTATGGACGCAGAGGTTGATGCTTCAATTTTACGATTAGAATATTTCGTTCTCGAGAAATCGCGGTTTAAAACATTTCGACCCTTCGCACTCGCGTGTCACGTGATACATTTTCCTCGTATCTTCAAAGCTACTAAAAAGGGACTCCAGAGAGAAATTCGTGTTAAGAGAAACGAAAAACAAACAAACAAAAAGTTCCGTATATTTAATTCTTCGAAAAGACCTAACTTTGGGAAACTAGACGGCGCTACAATAATTTTACAGATTTACAAATTTTCGGGCAAAGTAGTGTTTCTCTATCGTTATAACTTGAGAGTCCACGAATTAGCACGGTCACTTTTAGCGCCATGTTTTATTTTGGAGGTTATGTTTTTTCTGTCTGCATCGCTCGTACGGTGTATAAGGTGTGGAAATTCGAACTTTTGTTCGGCCCGCGATAAGCAACGGCCGTTCGCCAGAACACGTATTCGCGTTTAGTCATTCCGAGCATTCTAAGCAGGGTTTGCAACGCGTGCGGAGTGTGAAGACCGCGGACCCGATCCGTTTTCGATGTGACATCTATATTATTATTACGAGTCGATAATTACTTGAGCCTTAAGTTACCGGTTCCCGCGCTCGATCCAAAGTTTACAGGAGCTGTTAATGATGTGGGGGTTGCCGCGACACCCGATATATCTCCTATTCCGCTGCCGCTCAAAGCGACGCTCTCACTCTTGTAACGAATATTTGTGTATTCGCGTCTCAGTTGCATCGATTTCTGCAACAAATTCACGTTTAATCGTCTTCATGGACGTGAAAGAAAAAAACGAGAACCGTATTAACGAAGCCACATGTGCTAATGAATATTCAAAGATTATTTCCGTATTTCGACTAATTTAGAATACATTTTTCAAGGGCCTCAAAAATTGGCAAATTAAAAGTGGATTTTAATAAATTTTTTTGCTTTGATGAAAAGCAGGAAAATTAGATTACTGGGTTATTTTTTATGCGATACAAGAATAGGTGACCGTAACTCACCTGTTCTGCGAGTCTTCGCTGCGACACGGTTTCAATGTAGTGCAAAACAGCGAGATAAACAAACTTGTACTGCGCTTCCGTTTGCACCATACCGGAACGTTGGGATCGAACCCGCTGGATCGTTCGCTGTATATCAATTTCGCAATCCAGACCTGGACCGGTCAAAAACGTTGAAACATCTTTATCGCAATTACGTTTCGTGATTTTTATGAAAGAATGAAAAAAAAGTGTGCGACGTTCTCACCGTGTCGTTTTATTTGATCCAGTATCATATCGATCACGATAAACGTGCCGGTTCGTCCGATACCAGCGCTACAATGCACGAGAATTGGCCCAACAGTAGCCGGCGACTGGTTCGTCGTACCCCCTGGGCTTACTGCGGCAGCGATCGATTCTTGTCTTGCGTTCACGTCGTGTAGAAAATTCAATACGCAACCCGGATCCGATGGTACTCCGTGATCAGGCCAGGCCTGTAAACACGTCAAAAGAACTTCTTATCCAAACCATTTTCATCAAAAATATATTTAGAAATCCCTTTTTTGTGCATTGAAGCAAAAAAAAGGAAAAACATTAGGCTTTTGTTAAACGGCAGCCATTTTGTTGTTTAGAAGTTTTTTAGAAAACAGAAAACGATGAGAATTCGTCCAAAGTTTAGTTAGAATGAATTTAGAACCGTTTTTTTTTTTGACGGTCGCTGGAGCGGATATTTTCGATTTTTTAAATTAAAAGTAAGTTTTGAAGATCAAAAGCTAATCCACGTTACCTGGAAATGGTAGTGATAGATCCGTCGTGGTTCCGAAAACTGGGTTTTTTTTCCTTGAAGTATGAATTCCCGCAAAGTATAATCAGCGGTCGAGGTACGACCGAGAGCGCGGACTTTCCACTCGCCACCGTATTCGCTAACTTCTCCCTCTTCGGGCCAATAGCGGGCACATTTGTTCTGCGATAAAAAAAGATTGACGAAAGTTTTCGGAAGATTGAATGGTTAAAGCCGTTTTCGGGGTTTCCGGGCGTACTTTGCCTCTTTCCATTTCTTTGGTCGTCATCACGATAACCTGAGTATTTTCCTGATAAACCATGTGCCAAAAGTCCTTGATGGTATTGGAGAGACAACCTTGAGTCGCTATGTAGCATTTGTTGAATATACAAGTGTCACCACTGACGGTGACCCCTGTACACGTGCCTTCTCCTTCTTCGTTCTGAAAACACGTAACAATAATGAATAGATGTTTTTGATAAAGCTATCCAATAGTTGATCTCCGATGGGTCGACTCACTTTAATATAATTAGCGTTAATGTAATCAGCCCCGGGAACGTTTGGATCCACGTCCTTTAATCGTACCCTCGTATGATCGACTGTAATCAATCAAGTGCCAAATAAGACCCAAAAAAAACTTTGGCTGTGACACGTGACTTACGAAAAGCTTACACGGCAATATATTTTTGTAACGATTTTTCGCACGATTTTCCGGTCTGAGACCCTCTTTCCTTGAGAACAAATGACGACACTCGAGCTGTTGAAGAGATTCGAATTCCTCCCAAAAGCCAGCTTTCCCTTTGGTACGGCCAGGACCTGACTCCCCATCGGTCGCTGCTCCGTTCCAACACAGCCAACCGTTCGAACAACCATTCTCTTTGTGCAATTGTCTCACTCTGCTCTCGATGCCGCTAGCGTTTATTCGCGTTGCGTTGAACGGTTGTCTACAATTAATCACGGTTTTTTCACGAAATTTTTCAACCGTTCTCAACGATGAAACATTTTCATCATAAATGGATTCTTCCATCGGAAACTTGATCTCCGATGAGAAAATGGATTTTGAAAATTTATGAGGTTGTATCGATCTTCTACGTGTTCTTAATATTGTTACGTCAATATTAATTTGTCTCATTTAATCAAGAGGATTAAGAACGTATTCGTCTAATAGTTTTTCCTCGGAAGTGATAATTGGTTAAACGAACTCACTTCAAGTGAACAACGCTACCGCTTGTCTCGACCATGGGATTTCTTTTGTAGTGCTCGATCAAATCGGTCAAACTGTCGAACTTTTCGCCTCCGCCGACGTCGTATTTGAGATCCTGAAATCCTAATGATCTTTCCACCTACAATTTAATGATCAATCGAGTATGTATCGTCAGTTGCGATAGAATTCTTATACGCGTAAATAGCCAACCTGAGATCGTATCATAACATGAGTGACGCGATCGTCCGTTCTAACCGAGAGTACAAAATCTCCCGGTTTGCTCTGCGATTCCCGAACGAGGAAAGAACCGTTTTTGCCACGCTCGAGCATCAAACTTTCCGCCTCTTTCGCCGATAGATGCCCGTGGAACCACCTCTCCGTCGTTGGATCGGCGCAGTTCAGCGGATACTTGAGTTCGATAACTTCACCGTTTTTTTCTCTCAACTGACCATCATTCTCCATGTAAAATTGCACAAGCTCTGAGAGTGTAGCGAATTTTTCACCTCCATATAGATCATAAAAGTCACCTGTGTTCTGAATCTTAATATGAGTCACTTCGCCGTTGCGCCTGTAAAGAGAGCGCGCGCGCGTTTATTTATCTACTTTTGGTTATCGTCCGGAAAGGAGCGTCGGACGCGTTACGCGTCGATCGCGCGCTCCTTCTTACCTAACTGATAGCGTAAAGTCACCGGGATTGGAAGAACTCGGACGTGCTAGGAAAGAACAGTCGTATCCACGTTCCATCAAAAGTCGTTCAGCCTCTATACCTGATATGTTGGGATGAAACCATCTGTGATAGAAATATTCGTTTACACAATAACTATATTAACGAAAAAAAACAATGTTTTCGATCGTCTTCGGGTCAGCCAGACAAAAATCGTACAAAATGAAAACGAATCCAACCAAATTTTGTTAACTATCGAAATAACGTGCGCAACGAGTAACGGGACCTCAAGATCGTAAATATATTAATCCTGTTACTGAAAACAAGCGATATATCGAGTATTTTCCTACAACGGAAAGATTTCGATTTTCATGCTCGATTAAACATGAATAACGTACTATGAGAATCTACCCATTCATAAAGCATTCATATACCATCTGACTTAGAAACCCTTATTTTGGCTAATTAACTTCGAAAATGAACGTTTCATACGAGATAATCATAAAAAAAAGCCTCGAAATTTCATATAGATTGTAAGCTGTAACACATGACTTTGATTTTAATATACGAGCTAAAACTTGTACTCAACAAAAGTTAACTTTATAAGCAGTGCAATGACATTAAATAATAAATTTCAATAAATTATGCCTACTTTCGGGTTTTTATGAATACACAGAAAGAGATTTTGATTGTTTGACCACACCCTCGAGTACATTGTTACAGACTCGATGTTTTGTTTGAATATGACATTGGACTTTGCATGACTTGTTTCAATGATAAAAAAAAAAAAAGAAAAATGTCCAGCTATTCAAACGTTTTGACATGTCACGCGAATATTCGACTTATCGATATTCGATTCGTAAAGTATACGCGCATTCCGAGATGAAGCTATAGGTAGTGTATCGGCAAATAAAAGGGTTTTCTTTTTACCCGTGCGAATCGCAGCGGAATGAAAGACGAGAGGTGTAACGGACATGTTCGTTACGATTGAATAAGATATATCTACTAAACGCGGAGTCGCCGAGTTATGATAATTGCACAGATGGGTGGGGAGTCTCGAAGACAGGAAGAAGGGATGTATTTTTTTTTTTTTTTTAGAAATCGAAGAAAAGCGCAAAAAACCTGACTTACCTACGGGATGCCATGTTGTGATTATAATTATCGCCACCTTCCAACAGACAAATTATAATTTATCATTTAAGCTTTTTGCTTCTGTAAAGCAGTCGCGAGGATCGGCAAGCGTCTCTACGATGATTGTCAACCGAAGCCGCGCCAGCGACCTGACATTTTTTCGGATACACTGTTGGAAACCGGATTTTCTTAACACCGCACTCTAGTAACTGTCCTTTGCAATATTTCAATATTTTATGCAAATTTCTCTCACGATGACGAAGAGATTATTGCAAGAGCACGAAACGACGATGCACCCCGAGATATTCGAGTTTATCGAAAGCGAAAGATACCATTTGAAATAGTTTCCTTCGATTTCGGGGATTAAATGTACAAAAACGTACGTCCGAGAAGCAGAAAAAAAGGAGTTCCGGTACTTTGTCAGAGAGAAGAGAATACAGTGAGAGAGTGTGTGGTGACTTGTTACTTGAGGCGGTACTGCCCCCGCAACGCCGTCAACATCGAAGTGTCTATCGGCTGAGCGAGCGACCAACCGGACGGCAGCGACACAATCCCTATCGGCGAAAGTAGGAATTAACTTCGGAAGCGGTTTTTACGTATATGTCAAGTACTCACACTCAAAGTCCGTCGAAGCTTCGTGGGGTTTTCTTGTCCACAAATAATTAGTATCAAAAAGGTTTTGTTTTTGCGTCCATTTTATTTTCACCAACGGCAATTTCTTTTCGTGTACTGACTTTACTTTTGCACCCGTTTGTAATCGTAACAAATTGCGGCAGTCTTTAAATATATATGTTTTTAGAAAGTAGACAAAGAAACAATAATAATAATAATATAAGCTTTATTTGAATTTGGAGGCTTGCCTCCTTTTGCCGGTGGCGCTGCAAGCGCCTGAGAATGTACGTTCAGTCGGTAAGAAAGTTGGACAAATTTAAGGTGACGGAGTCGCCACGGTTTAGGGATCCGAGCGACACCGTTGTCTAGCGGTAGGTAACGGTAGCTCAGTTCTGTCTTACCGACTCGAGCTGAAGCTGCGAAGAAGTTTCGCTTCGGGTATCATTTCCTTTTCAGGTCCATATTTGATCCTGTGTACGTACGATACCGGTACCGTGTAGTCAATCAAAGCATTACCGAACGGTATGTGATTACCTGAGTAAATAATAAATAAAAAAAAAACAGATTTGTTATTATGACGTTCCTGGATGAGATATCCCGAACGGTAAATGATCGTCTCGTTGGTTTCTTCATTGCGATGGTCGCGGGTTATGCGTTCTATCGTCTACTAAGGAATAAAAATCGCGAAGATAATTCACGTGACGATTCATCCGACTCGAGTGACGACCATGCGGTGAGAAATCATAATACATCTTTGTTATTTCGTTCTTTGTCAGTAATTCGATTCGATTTAAGGTATCGTCCAAAAACAATAATGAATGTAAGAATTAACGTATATTAATAAGTTTTTTTTTTTAAGTATAAATTGTTAAATTTTTTCCGGTAATGTCACGGAGAATGAAATTTTCTAATAGAAGAATTTCTAATCTTCGAGTATAAACTTATACGGTTATCGTTCTTTAAAAATACAATTACAACCTTCGAAGTAATCATAAATCTTTTCACACCTAACCTATCCTTATTTGTTATCACAGAGTTATTATCGATTCCCCCATAATAATACGAATTTTAATTTCTAATCTTCAAGTATAAATTTATACGGTTATCGTTCTTTAAAAATACAATTACAACCTTCGAAATAATCATAAATCTTTTCATACCTAACCTATCCTTATTTGTTATCTCAGAGTTATTACCTATTCCCCCATAATAATACGAATTTTGATTTCTAACCTCAAAGAAATACAAAGAATCCGACGATGAAACGAAATTGGTACTAATCGTCAGAATGGATTTAAAAATGGGCAAAGGCAAAATAGCTGCCCAGTGCGCTCACGGCGCAGTAGCCGCTTACAAATCAGCCATGAAGCGTACCAAGATACTGAGAGCTTGGGAACAAGACGGACAAAAAAAGATTGCATTGAAGGTACGCAATTTTTCCTAAGCGACTATAGTCCAAAAAAAAACTGAGAGAACTGTTCATTTTTTCTTCCACGTCGCAACGATTACAAATTCGATATAAGTATATTGCATATTCCACAGTAATAATAATATACAATTGTTGCATTTAGAATTAATTCGTTAAGGAAAAAATAATTGTTTGGGTTTCGTTAATTACTGGTTCATTTTTTAACGATTATTATCTAGTATTCGGTATAAAAAGTTATTGACGTACGCGACTCGTCAAACTTTTACGATCCGTATACCAGCATAGGAAATTATTTTACGTTACACAGGTGGACGATGAAACTTGTCTGAAGGAACTCGCCAAACACGCAAGGGCGGTTGGTCTTCTCACTAACGTTATACACGACGCTGGTAGAACCCAAATAGCAGCGGGTTCCCAAACGGTTTGCGCTATTGGCCCCGGCCCTGCGAAGTTGATCGATCAAGTGTCCGGACATCTAAAACTGCTTTGAATCAATAACCGAGATGTAAGAATCATTTTGCATGTACAGGTTGTCCGATTTATCTTGAGACGGAGCAACGGAGTAGATTTCATCGAGAGCTAAATTTCTCCGTTAACTTTTCTATCGAACGAACGTCTTTGGAACGATTATCGAACCAACTTTGATACTCTGACGAAAACAGATTTTTATAGCGGCATTTCGATTCAGTATTTGACGAGGCTCTCTTGTATGGCATTCTAATTATTTATTTGCTTCGTTAATGTATGCTTAAAGATAGAAAGCCAGAAATTATATTTGTTGAAAAGATAATGGCAAAAAAAAAACGTTTTCAGTGAAATACATCGTTTTTCTTCCATGTAGAATAAAATGTCGCTATAAATATGTATATACACAGTTTTTTAAACGTTAACTGCGCAATCACATCAAAAATATTTTTTAAGTAATCCAGTTTTTCCGGAAGTAATAAAAACGTGTATCAGAACGTTTCGAACGCTGTCGCAAGATAAATGTGGTACTCTGCGTAATCCCGCTTCGAAGCTCAAAAGGAAAAAAAACAAGACCACCCGAAGTATTACAATTTTTTTATTTTTTCAACATTGTAATTACCAGCCAAATTCATAAATACGTAATGTCGCTACACAATCGTAAAAAAAAAAAAAAACAACTGCATCGTACTCGTTCGTCTTACAGTTTACACGTTACTTTGAACACATTTAGATAGGACGGATAACGGCGAAAAGATAGTTAATAGTGTGACGGATTTCGCCACGGCAAGAGCAACCTTGCAAATATATTCAAGGCCCTTCGATCAGTCGTTTTGATAATTAAAAATAAAAAAAAAAAACAAAATACAAAAAAACCACGAATAGCAATCGCCAATATTTGGACGCCATGGCTCTCGTATACATGATAACTACCTGCGATGTGATTACGGAAATTCGTGTTTCTACAGTCGCTAAAAGTCCATTCACGCGCGACACACAAAACGAAACCTTTTTCATAAAATTGTTACTTCTCACATATACATCGAATACACATATAGTACACTATTTTTTTTTTCAGTTTGTCCCTCGTTTCGTAAAATCTGAGAATTTGAGGTTTTTTGCGGAAAACACTTGTCTTCCCCGCGTGACCTGATAAGCGATTGAAATTTGATGGAAAGAAAAAAATCGAACGAAAATCAATTTAGTTATCGGCATTTTTTTCAAATTTTGGCAACAAAAGACGTCATCAGTCGAGACGAGGAAAGCGCTGTGTACTTATAAATATATTTTATATAAATAATCATTCGTCCATGAGTTTAAGTGCTACTTTACACCCAATACGTACTACGGGAAAAGAAGAGCTATACCGGTGGAGGAGGAGCTTTTCTATGAATCTTATTGGAACTAGTAGCGCTGCATTGGGATTCCGCAATTGATCGACCATCGGCTTCGTCCCTTCGGCAAAGTTCCGGTTCGTTTTGCAGCCAATTTTGGGTCTGATTGTTGGCACTCGATGAAAGCTGACTCTGTTCGTTTTCCGTGACGTTGCCAGCTTCCTCGAGAAGTTTCGAGAGAGACGGAGCGAGACCGAGGCCCAAATTTCTCTCGTGATAAACCTCCGATATCGTTGGGGTTAATTCGCGCGTTAGACTGGTCAATGAAGTCGCGAAATTTCGCAAATTGTGAGGCATCCCCTCGGGCGGTTGTGACGTTTCCGTTTGATGACTGACGTCCTCGTTAGCGATCGGATGACGCGGTTTTCTCGGTGAACTCGTTCCTATTTCCGTTCTAACGCTCAAACGTTCGAGCACCGTAGCTGGCAATGGTGGCATCGGCTGACGACGCAAAACCGTTGCGTGACCCGTTTCCCAATCGGTCACCGAACTGCTCGAACTCGAACCTGGTCGAAGCGACGATTGATCCGGATATAAATTTCTTATTCTCGTTTGATGATTCAGATTCAGTGCTATCGGTGGACTCGGTGTGAACGCTGCATCGGATTCACCTGTAACCGATGTATTTTTACAAATAACGAAATAACGAAAATTTTTGTTATTTCCCTATATCTGAAAGTATGGCAAATTCGTGATTAGCGCCTCGCCGGAAGTTGGAACTAAAATTCACGAATCTCGTGCAAAATATTCTTGAAGTTGTCAATAACCATATACGTAAATACAAAGTTCACTTTAGTGGAAAATATTAGCATCTTAGAAGATTTATAGCGTGTGAAATTTATTTTTAAGTACCTCCACCATTCGGGCACGTTGGTCTCGATATCGGGATACTCGGTGCTTCCGTTGTTTTCCCGTCGGGTTCGCCACGATGTCGAACGTAACTCGCGAACGCACCACCGAGTTTCGGGCGCTCCTGTAACGGCTTTTCCGGTTGCGTCACCGACGGAATACTTTCCATTGAGCTGCCAGAGTCAAGATTCAGGCTCTTCGGTGCTTCTTGCGTGTCTGAAATCGGAATCAGATATGATCACCTGGTCAAGTAGAAGTGAAGTTTTTTCGTACAATTTTGCAAAATCTGAAGGTCTCTTAGATTTTCGATTTTCCGGATTGATTCTTGAGAAGTGAGGTTATGGACAAGAATAAAAAAAAAAGAGAAAGAGAGAATTACCAAAAAGTGCGAGCAAAGCTTGAAGGGCGAACTGAACGGCTCGTCTCGAAGCGGCTTTTCCAGTGCGCAGCGTAACTTCCGATTGTCCAACTTCCATCAGATCGAAGCCGAGACTCGCGAATAATTCGTGTGATCCGGAAGCGCGCCATATTTTAACAGGTAGAGTGACCTCTTGACCTTCGGTAGCGGAAGTCGCCCTTTTCATCGCGGATATAACATCCTCGACGGCTTCCGGCGCTTGTAGCAATCTGACGAGAGCATGAAGCGAGGCAGGTCCTAATCCGAGTAAAGCTTGAAGACTCGCGCTGCATCGGGTCAATCTTTCCTCCGGATCGCTTTGGGGAAAGAACACGGATGATGGTATGCCGTTTCCGGCGGGTTCGAATCGGAATCCAACGGACATGAGTAATTCCCTCCAACCAGGCGCAGTTCCGACTTTGTTCTCGATGCTTCGCTGGGTCGTGTACATCGCGTTTTTTTGTCCACGATGAATCCGCTGTAGTGACTTTTCTACGAGATGTAGAGTGACGCGAAGGGCGTCGCGACTTTGCTCGGGTCCACCTCGCAACAATTCGGCGAGTGCTTGACCCATGAGAGCAACTTTGTTGGACAATCTGGCGTCTCCACCGAGTAGAAGCCATCCGGCCCAATTGGCAGGATGCGCGAAGTGTCTCGTGTGCTGAACGGTTTGCATAGCTTCGGCGAGAGCTCTCGAAGCGCGTGCGCCTTGTAGCATAGCGCTGTAAAAAGCCCGTAACAATATACTACCCGCTGTTGACGGTACCGGCCACATTGCGATGAGAACGCATTGGGCACCAGCGTTCAAAAGACTTTTCGCCAACATTTGTACCCCGTCGGAAGTTAATTTTCCAGAATTATCACCATTGGCCCAATAATGACCACTGGACAATACGACCAAACGTGCGGTCAACCGGAGTCTCGATATTTCCCCGCTGTTCAGCAAGAATTCCAAGCGTTCGTTTCCTTCCTCCGTTTGATCAGGGGTAAAAGCTAGACTTCCGGTATTCCAGAGTACCGGTATTGCCAAATGTACGCATTCGGCGTCCGGAAGTGATCCGATAACCGCTGATCTCGTTGCTTCGTTGCCGACGAGTGGACGCGATTCCAACAATTCCGCGACTATACTCGCTTCCGTTTCCGCTGACATCGAACTCTCCGACCAATCGTTGTCATCTCGAAGTCCATCGGGCAATAAAGGATTTCCAGCAACGAGAGCCGCGACCGTTGATCCACCTTCCGGCATCGGGGTTCTCGAGCGTTTCTTCAACGCTGCCAATGAAGGCACGACCAGAAGAGAAAAACGCTCGCAAAGATAATCTTCACCGGGACTCGCTTGGAGCGCCGGTAGAGGCGCGAGATACAATGATTTTTCGACAACGAGTATCAGCTCTTTTCTCGCTGGTGGAAGTAAATCCTCGAAAGGCGCGAGAAGAAGATCATAGAGGATTTGAAGTGGCTGAGGAGCTTGCCAAGTTGGTCCTTTGGTGCCACGACCCCAACGGGCACTTCCGGCTCTCGAGCTTACCGAACCAACGCTGAACAAACTGCTGAGACTGTACGAGCTCGCGTTCAAATGATGACCTCTCGAGGTCAAAGTCGTCGCTTCGTCGTTTATCTCACCGATGCAATTCTCAGCGAGCAAAGCTTCTCGAGCTTGCAATACTTTTTCCTCGAGTCTCGTTCCGTCGTTATCGAGTCTCGACGAGTGAAATCTGAGCAAGCCGCGACTCGGCGCGAGACACCAAGCGTGTAGCTCGTCATCGGTTTCGCTGTAATAAAGAATAATTCCTCTCTGACAATCGACTATTTCGGAATAATGAGTCGCATCCTCGACGCAACTGCTTCTCGTTCTTCTCGATCTTTCAGCCCAGTTGAGCGCTTCCTCGGCGCGATTCAAGCTTACCAAAACTTTTTGCAACGTCGCGTAAGTCTCGGTTAAAAGTTCCATTTTGCTCGGTTGCCCGCAAACGAAATTCCCGGATATTCCCTCGAGGGATTCCAAGAGATTAGCAGCTTTTTCTAATTGCTCGACGGACGTTGTAGCTTCCCCGGCTTGCCAATGTACCAGACCTAGTCTGTGACGTAATCTGGCGACTTCTTCCCGACGTCCGAGGCCTTCGGACAACGAGAGTCCTGATTGAAGATAGCTCAGAGCACGAGGTCGATCACCGCGCAAATGATGAAGTCTTCCAAGACTGGAGAAAGCCGCTGCGCGAGCCGGTTGATCACCCGCAGCTGCGGCCAAACTCAAAGATTGTTCCTGAAGTCTGATCGCCTCTTCCAATTGACCAAGAGCTTCTTGCGTCGCACCGAGGTTCGCGCATGCTCGTGCTTGAAGACCCGCCGCGTCTAGATCCTCAGCTATAGTTAATTCCAGTTGATGATGACGCAGGGCCGAATTCGGATCATCCATGAGAAGATGAACGGCACCTAGGCCACTGGCGGCTTCAGCTTCTGCGACTCGATCACCCAAACCACGAGCTAGGGTTAATTGATGCGACAGACAACTGACGGCTTGCTCGTGATTTCCAAGTGCGGCGTGTACTCTTCCGAGATCACCGTAAGCAGCTCCTCGTGATTCGGAACTGTCAACCTCGTGAGCAGCAACCAAACGTTTCTCGAAGCATACCAGAGCTTCCGGAAAATTACCGGAAGCTTCTCGAGCGCGTCCTAAGCCTCGATAAGCTCTTTCCTGATCCCTGACGCTTCGGAGTCTCACCGCAGCTGACAATTGCTGCTCGTGGCACTTTATCGCTTCTTCGGGATCACCGAGAGCCTCGTAACAATCACCGAGATTTCCAAGAGCTCGGGCTTTATCCAGGAGCGCTGTTCCAGTCGTCAAAGGCTCCAAAGTTGCCAATTGCTGCTCGAAGTAACCGATCGCGTCCTCGTAATGAGCCATGTTCAATCGGGCTATACCGAGGTTTCCCAATGCTTGAGCTTCGACACCGGAATCACCCAATTCGCGGGATCTCTCCAGTTGTTCCTGATAACACTTAACCGCGTGAGTGTATTGTCCAAGTGCCATGTGAACGGCCCCGAGATTACCGTGAGCTCGACACTCGCCACGCAAATCGATCTCTTCTTGTCTCAGCGTTAATTCTTGCGTATGAAAACCGAGGGCTTTGTCGAAGTTACGAGTGGCACGATGGGCTATTCCGAGAGCACCGTAAGCCGCCGCTTCGAGACCACGATCGGTCGCCTGTCGGGCGAGATTCAATTGACGCTGATGCATCTTTATCGCCTCGTCCATTTCACCGAGACGCAACAGGCAATCACCGATGTTACCGAGAGCTCGAAATTTACCCCCCAAATGTTTCGTCATGTGCGCTATAGCGAGATAATACTTTTGACACTCGAGTGCTGTATCGAGATTTCCAAGTGCCAAATGAGCCAATCCGAGGTTACAATAAGCTCTACCCATTCCTGATTTGTCCTGCAAATCTTTGGCGAGCGCTAAATCCTGATCGTAATATCTTACGGCTTCACGGTGATTGCCTAAACAGTAATGAGCGTAACCCAAAAAATGACAAGCTTTCGCCTCGCCCTCGACGTCGTGTAACTCCTGCGATAGCATCAAATAGTTCTCGTAGTAAGGCACAGCTTCCTCGAATCTACCACGCGATGACAAACAATTCGCGAGGTTCAGCAGAGCGCAGGCTTCACCAGCTGCGTCTTTGAGCTCGCGAGCTATCGATAGATGAGCCCTGTAGTGACGGAGTGCCGTTTCGTGACCTTGAACCGCTTGATAAGCCACCGCCAAATTTCCGTGTGTGCTAGCCTCCGAACTTCGATCGTTAACCTACAAATTTTATGCAACGGTAAGATATAAATAAGTCCGGTCGTATCATGGCGATATTTAGAAATCTCGACCATCTTTTGCACTCATGTGTCACGTGGTATATATGTCCTGCGTTATAGTAGCAGGATGTATTATTTTTAATTAATTAATTATTTATTGAATTATTTAATTAATTTCTATAAATATTTAGTCATAATTTCATAATTATTTAATCCTATAATTAATTATTGAATTATTATTAATTAATGTTGAGGCAAACTAGAGGATGCATTATAAATACATCCTCTAGTTCGCTTCAACGCTAAAAGATGTCTCACCTCTTTACTTATCGTGAGTTCCTGTTTGTGATACTTGATCGCTTGCTCGTAGTATCCGAGAGCGTTGTAAGCGTTTCCGATATTCCCGTAAGCTCTGCCCATGCCAGCTCGATCACCCAGCGACCTTGCTATCCCTAAATGCGCCTGATGGAGTTTCAACGCGGCGTCGTGTTCTCCGAGTAGCTGATAAACTATACCGAGATTGCTGCAGGCCCGACCCTCCGCAACTTTGTCCTTGGTCGTCAAAGCTACGTCCAGTTGTCTCTGATGCCAAAGTTTCGCTTGTGCCAAATCACCTGTGGGACAAAGTGAGAAATGAAGTTTACGGTAAATGTTTCGATGATACCGACGTAAACGTAAATATTTTGAATGTCTAACCGGCGCATCTCGCCGCGTGTCCTAGACCCGCGTAAGCTCTCGTTTCGATAGCTCGATCACCGAGTTCCTGGGCGATCCTCAATACGTTTTCGTGATACGTTATAGCCTGACCAAAATTACGTCGATAATGATGAGACGAGCCAAGATTACTGAAGGCTCTGGCTTCTTCGACGCGATCACCGAGTCGACGAGCGATTCGCAAATGCTGCGTGTGACAGTCTACGGCACTCTCGAATTCTCCCATCGCGAGATAGACCGCGCCAACGTTACCGATCTCACGGGCTTCCTGGAGACGATCACCCATCTGTTTGACTAGCTGAACGCATTGCTTGTGAGACGCCAGAGCATTCGGAAGATCTCCTATCGCTGTGTACACATGACCGAGGGATGTCAGCGCCGAAGCTGCCGCTTGGGCATCTTTGCACTTCATTGCGAGGACAAGCTGATATCTGTGAGCGGTCAACGCTTCTTTGAATGTACCCTTGCTGAAGTACGCTGATCCTAGGTTACCGTGAGCTCGACATTCGCCCTGAGTGTCACCCAGAGATCTCGCTACGCCTTGAGAAAGCAATTAAAACATTTGATTAATTACTAGAAGTTTTAAAAGTTCTCTTCCGCAGCGAACATATATGTTCACATTCACAGGAATTCCGAAACATCTTTTTAACAGATTTTCCTCGAGTATGCGCAAACATTGGCAAAAAGGTGTAAAGTAAATACCCAAGTCTTGTTGCATATAGCTGATCGCTTTGTCGAGGGAATTAAGAGCCCAGTAAGCACTCGACAGCGCCGAAAACACAGATCCTCGCAATTTCAGACTGCACGTTCCGATCGCCAGAGCCGCTTCGAGAACACCCGCTGCTGCTTTGTACTGTCCGGCGCCGAGAAGCTCCTGTCCAACGACCGATATCACTACGAATGGTGATTCGTCGAGTTTCATTGCCCTGAGCTGCTGAAACGTTGGCTCCAGGGTTGGACGGAGCGGTGACTTTAACGAAGCCTCAACCAGCCCCGAGAGCAGTTGAGAATTCGGGGGATCTCTCGCCAGTCCGGCGCTGAAAGCTACTAGAGCTTCCCCGTGCCGACCCAGACATTGTAGAGCTACTCCTTGACGATAGTATGCCTTCGAAGAACAAAATCATTTCTTATGCTTTTTATAGCGGTTCGAGTTTTTTAAATTAACGCGCAGCTGCGAATTGTCCTACGAAAATAGACACGAATATGTACAAATTTAGGACGTCTGATTTTTCTAAACTGGAACGGAAAGTACATTAAAAAAAAAGTATATACTTTTGGCCATTGCGGCACTAGCTCAGTGGCGCGCACAGCATCCTGAAGAGCTAGCGCGAAGAATCCCATCTTGAGACGGGCCGCTGATCTGTTGGAATAGAGGACATGGCTCAAAGGATCCAAGGCTAGGGCTTCGGTATACAGAGTTGCAGCTAACGCGTAGTCTCCGTTCTGGCACGCCGCGTTACTCCTGCGTACCGTCTCAAGGAAGAGCGCCCTAGATCCAGCAGCCAAGGCCGACGTACCTTCGGGTTCCACCTTCGATATCAATCATCAACTTTATTCGCAAAATGAAATTATTCATCGACAATGAAGCTAAAGCTTACGAGTTATGCGAAAACACAACAAATATTCAAAATCGAAGCAACCAATTCCAGAAATCAGTGAAAACTGAAATGTTAAAATGTACGACGAAATGTAACATCGTCGGCGGAAGAAAAGCAATTGTTGGCGTTTTGCACGATGAGAAATAAGCGCAGTAGAAAGCGTTTCGCCGTTATGAAACAAAGTTTTGAAAAATGCTATATACAGTGGCTACATAAGAAATAGATTAATCAAACTAGTCACGAAAAATATTAATCGTTCTTTAGCTTTTGTTCCATTAGCTTGCTATCTTCAATGGTAACGTAAAGTAACGAAACGGAGTTGGTAACGATAAGAAGATAAATTATAGCAAAGTATAGTCTTCGTTGGGAAAAAATGCTCCGTACTCCTTCTACCAGAAGTAAACTATGATACTCATTCCGTCATCAGCCGTGCAATGAACTACCCTGTTTCTCATTTTTTACAACCTACTTGCCAAAATCGTAAAGCTCGTATGACGAAATCAAAAGAGCAGCTAAACAAAAGTATCGAAGAAAAATACCTCAGAGATATCCCTATGAGACATTGTTTAAGACGAGCCGGTACCATCCTCTTGCGTGGGCATTATCCGTGGCCGAAGAACTCCATTAGATAAAGCGGCGGGCTTCTGGAAGTGTACACACGCGGACGGTCGAAGGTAGACGCACACAGCGAAGATATGAACGCGATCAAACGCACGTAAATGTATATATATATAGAAAAAGAGATAGAGGAAAGAATAGAAATCTAATTTCTTCCGATAAGAATACCGCGGGATTTTTTTAACGTTTTACGTACTTGAGTCCCTCACCTTTTCCACGATCACTTCCGAATGTTTTCTTTCATCCGATCTCTATCACTCGAACGAAAAATGTCACTATTAGAAAGATTAAGGGGCGGCGGGGGGGAGGTTTAGTAATTGGCGGCTTAAACACTCAAGACGTATACGCGAGTATATATATTTACGATAGAGAAAAATTCAGGTAGAAGAGACGAAGAGTGAGAGGTGATTTTAACCGGGGCCCACCGGGCCTCAAGACCGTCTCGTTATGTTAAATCTCTTCCCGGGGATTTGTTTGCGATCGGTGGAAGAGAATAAATTGCGTTTGATTAATAAAAAAAAATAAAAATAAAAAAATTAAAAAAAA
>JAPYZJ010000599.1:0-52044 GCA_030522765.1 Ophioninae sp. B BG-2022a
TCTGTCTGAAAAAAAGCAATGTGTCGAATGAACCGCTAAGAGTACTCGCTATGATATAAAACCTACTTTACAAATTTTGCTTTGTAACTTAAAATATAAATTTGTTTGGGTTTGTTTGGGTTCGTTTGGGTTGAAAGTCTGTCTGAAAAAAAGCAATGTGTCGAATGAACCGTTAAAAGCACTCGCTATGATATAAAAATTTGAAAATTCTGCTTTCTAACTTGAAATAGAAGTTGGTTTCACCAGCAATTGCTTGACAGTAAAAGGCTCGTTCTTCTTTTTAACCTACAATAAAACTAAGATTTTCTGTTTTTTTGGTTTTTGAACTACACATAATTGTGATTTTTATGGGATTAAAAAAAAAGTGGCTTCAGTGTTTTCGATAGGATTAATTAAAGTTTCCTTTCCGGCTGAGAAAAATTCTTTTTTATCGTCGGTTTTTTGAATAATTGTGTGACAGAGTGGCCTTTTTCTGTGGAGACCACATTTCGGTTTACCACTCTGTCACGGCATTCTACGGAAAACAAACGTATAAAATATGCTGCTTAGAGAAAATGAAAAATTACGTAATATTAATAGATAAGAAAATATGGACGTTTATTCGAAACGAACCGTGAATATCAATACTCCAACGAGATGCCATGATAAGACGAAGGACAGACTATTGTAGGTTAAAAAGAAAAACGCGCCAAAACCAATTTAAAAAATGAATCCTTTTTTCTCAAAATTTTGTTTTTCACGTCCATTATTTTTATCAGCACCTACTGAATGTTTTGAATTGAAATTTCGTGGCTTTGTTCAGGGTAAAGTACTCTTGACCAAAGTTTGTTTAAATATTTATCAGTTTTCATTGATTATTAACAAGACTGCCATTTTTTCTCGAAACATCAAATCGGAATCAGAAAAAATGTATGATTGTCCGCCTAATGATCAAAGTCGTTAAAAGAATTAAGTTCGAACATTTTTTGCAATTGTTTCAATTATAAATAATTCTTCAGTGAAATTTTTATGCACAATTCGGTACCTTCAAATATTACAGATTCTTCCAAAATCAATTGTTTCGAGTAACCCTGATATCAGGTATTGATAATAACCTAAGTGCTTGTTATATCGCGTATTTATATACATATATCGTATGCGTACGAAGCGTCTACATATTTCGGAAATATCTCTCGCTTAAAACATTTACGGGCTCAGCCCGAATCCTAAAATTAATCCATGAACTGTTGTGGAAGTCTGCCAGATAGTTTGCCCGGTAAAGGGACCGTGCGCGCACTCTATGCGCGCTTGAAGAAAATAAAACGAGACGAGAAGAAAAGAAAGACGCCGGAAATTGAAGAAATTCGCTCTTCGAGATTTGTCTATTCTCTCAGCGTTCGTTAATTGTTCCACGATACTTACTCGTTTCCCACGACCCTCGAACGCGATATATCTCATCATTTTTGCCGGCGATCGGTCTTTCGACTATTTTTCTATCGTCCAAACGATTTTTCGCCCACTGATTTTAAGCCCGCGAACCGGAAACAGAAGCGGCCGATTTTCACAATTTCGACGATAAAATTCCACTTCCACAATTGAGAAGAGGAAAGTTAATGATTTTTTGATAAAAATTGAGATTTTTACGATCGCGGAATGCTAGCGTGTCGCGCCGATGCAACACGTAACGCGATAGCTACTTAGACAATGCTAAAGCTCGATGCGCCACGAGAATAGACATGGAGAAACGGTGAAACTGCGCTTCCTAACGGTCATTGTGCGCCGTGTCGCGATGTTGTCTTTCGATGAATTATATAGTATTCTCGTATCAACCGCGTCCATCACCAGCTATTAGTCCAGCAGCGAGTGACTTTATCGACCTCGCGGATTCGCGCATCTTTATATTTATACGTTGCGCATACTCGTGCCGAAACTGTGCAGAGTTTATTCAGCCAGAAAAACAAAACAAATCGAAGGATAAACAAATCAATCTCGATGATTCGTGGAGTGCTCGGGTTTGAGATTTATAATATTTACTTCGAGAAATTTCGAACGTTAACCGATCGGTGAATTATAGTGATTTTTTTTGGACGCGCATACTTTCGAGAAAAATTTGACACTCGAGTTTTAAGTTCGTCACGTCGCTTTCGAGACAAAGAAATAGTAACCTCCGGCGGACCGAATTGGGCAAGGCTATGTAAGACCCACTGCACTAATATTAGAACAAAACCGCACACAAGAATTCCGATATTTTCGTTACGAATGAAATCTCATGTTTGATACTGGGAGGATGTTCTTACCACTCAGGTATATACTCTTACCACTCAGGTATATACGGGAATGTCGCGGAAAACCCCGAAAATCGTTATTTGTGTAGATGTACAAAACGGAAGTGTTAAACCGCCGTCAGTCGACATTTTTTCTCAAAAACCGTTAGAAGATCGATTTGAACGAGAGCAGGTAGGAACACCCCTCTACCGAAATGCTTTGGCTACGGAGCGTCAGTTGTCGTCCGACCGACGTTACGGAAGGATGTCTATCGTCCGATAAACTCATTCGGTCGAAACATTCGGCAATTGAAGCAACGAAATAGTCTCGGATTAATATTCTTTTCGAGCAAATCTTTCCCGTTCATCACGAACACGTTTCAGGCCGATTACAGATTACGCCATGAAACTAAAGGAGGTCCTCGACGATGGCAGGCGATTCTCAATAATAGACGCGACTGGATGAATAATAAATCATTATATCAACTAGCATGTTTTTTTAATGCCTTCCCCAAATTTCGAATTTCGCCGTACATGCTCTTGACAATGATGGGAAACTTCAAGCTGAAATCCCAATGCCGGGTCATTGAATAACCGAATGAGTGACCCAGGTCCGATCCAATAAGATCGGAAGCCTAGCCCGACGATTTTGTTCGTAAAACTAGTACGTGCAAGTTGGAGAGGTTAGAATCAAAGCACTATAGCAAAGTCACGAAAAAATGATGAATTTTACCCCGAAAAAAAAAAACTAGAATCCTTGAACGTCAATCAGTGAGTCGTTCGATGACGGTTCTCGAGGTAAGTGTCATTTATAAACGATCGTGATGCCAAACGTACCTTTGAGCTGTCGGGCTCTAACGCGTCCGATGAGTAATCGATCAACAGGTGGCGACGTTGCGGACGATACGGAAATAAGCTGTTACACGTACGCGATACGTTTCTCACGTGTGTCCAACCGAAAACACAGAAGGATCGAAAAGGGTCGCGGGAATTGGACGACTGGTTAACTCGAACGCGGGAAAGATTGAAAAAGGATATTTCTAACGAGCGCGCGAAAAACCAGTAAAATTTGTGGCTCGTAACACGCACTCCCGATGGCTCTCCATGTCCCTCTAAACTGCCTGACGATAATGCAACTACTAGAATATATAATCGCCTGCGCATACACCACTACGCGCGTCTTCTTTGGCCGCTAGCCTTTGAGCGTTGTTGGTGCTGCTGGCGAACGTAACCGCGTCGCGCCGCGCTTTCGACAAACAGCAGACGACGCGAACAAGGAGAGAGAGAGAGAGAGGTAGGCGTTGCTCGGACCGTGGCTCCACTTCATCGCTCTCTCTTGGCCCTCTTTGCAACCCACGATAGTTCCTCGGCCTTTTGCTATATATGTACTCCAGGAAGAGAATTTCCGACTGTACGAAAAACACGAAAAGTGCGATAACCCTTGTATTAATAAATTTTTTTGTGGATTGAACCAATTTCGCTCGGTTCATACACCGGATGGGCGGTCACCGCTCCGAGTATCGGCCATGCACATTAGCGCTCAAATCGAAGAGCTAATCAGTTTCATCAATCGATATGAATAGTTTTTGAATTTTCAAATATTCGTAGCTATTTTATATATATTTTTATTCGGAGAATTATATTAATCCAAACAAACCCAAACAAATATATATTTGTTAAACTACCTCGAGGAACTTTGCCCTAATTAAATAGACGTGTATAGAGATGTGTCGCAACCGCTTCGCGATGGCGTCACGACCCGATTCAGCAAATTCGCCTAATTTCGGCATTTGAATAATTTGCTACTCGCGGATGTAGAATTTTTAGTATGTGACAAAAATCATGAAAAACCAAATATTCATGGATGAAACAAAAGATAAAGAGCAACATCAAACTTTTTCATTATTTTAACGAAATGGATATCGTTGCATAAAAATTGATAGTATTTCTAATAATAATAACTTAGAGTGCAGGTTAAAATCGTTGATCGATATTAATTGACCAAATAATTCACGTCTTTTGTTACATGTCAAAGATTGCTGTTTTGTTTGAGAGAAAAACTAAAACGTTGAATATCTGACGATGATTTTCCGAAAGCGTCTATGAGAAGGGGAGAATTCTCCTTTCACTGGAAAGCGTCGACATCAACGTCGACAAATGCAATTTCGCCCCGTTGACATGAAAACAAAGCTATGACGAAGCGAAATTTCGGAGTTTGCTGCGCGATGCAGATCGTGGTTACCGAGCGCACCACGCGTGGCGGCACTGTCGCCGTTGTCCCTAGAACGCCCGCCGCTTTTTCAAACGCGAAGCGAGCGCTCTAACATCGCAAATTTCACGTTTTCTCGAAATTGATCGATGTTTTTCTCTATATCAGCGCAACACTGCTTATAAATCCAATGAAAAAAATCACAATGTATTTAATAACGGTGTAACATGTATATATCTACCTGAGCGATGAGCTTCGAGCAAAATGATCACTTCGCGTGAAAAAGCGAAAAAGCGGCCCCTCGTCGAGCGACAGAACGCGCGAGGCCGCGATCAAGCGCGTTGTACACACACCAGCTTTAGCCCGGGAGCGAAAAGTCAGTAGTATACCGTGTACGGTGCTTCTCTCGCATATCTCGTGTCTACTCCCCCGCGAGCGTTTCCCTACACGCCAAAGTATCAAATTAACGTTTTTTTCGTTTCAAGCTGATAAAAACGATCCTCGCGTAATCCTAGCAATCCCGTAGACACCGAGAGAGAAAAATCAATTGAAAAGTACGATTGTTACGAAAATAAATTACCGACGAACGTTACGCGAATCAAACACGGTATTTAAAAAAAAGATATTGAGCTGATTATCCGAGCTTTTTTATCCGTTCTTGCCGTTTAGAATCGAGAACGATGTACGAAACGCGTTTTATCGAATTTATTATCGCGACACTTTAACGAGGTTAGGGACACCCAGGTGCATGTTGACTCGACAGTTTTAACCACGCAGCCGTAAATATATATCTATATATCTATACGATCATGGGCACTTGCACATTCATACGCATACATGCCTATTTACTGATACGATGATTATATACGTTTTCACATACTCCCACAATTTTATATATCTGTATATGTATTTTCCAACATATACTCGATTCGTTGAAAGTGCCGTGAGTTTGCCTTTTGTCGAAACGTCGAGAGCCCTCTGGCGACACATTTTATGCAACGGTTCGGAATTAAAAAGTCTGGGTAAATTTTGTTTCACCAGAATCAAATTGGTACCGCGGCGCGTCGAGGAGTGGATACACAAGCGGCACAAGCGGTACAGTCAGCCATAAAGTGAAACAGCTGATGCTCCGAGGCCACCGGCGAAATGTCAAAATCAAGACAAATTGTAAGTAGTTTCGAAGTAATTTTCACTCCGATCGAACTCGCGTTACCGTTTCGTCGTACTTTTTTTCCCTGCGAGAAGAATTTTCTCGTTTAACGGATTCAGGTCCGGGTCGAAACTCGAGTGAGGTTACGAGGCATTTCGGACAATGAGTATTGAAATGTTTACGCGTGTACGTCGCTTCTATCCGGTCACGCTCTCGTCTGTAACCATGGTTGCTGCAACGAACTTTTTTTTTTTTTTTCGTTTTTTTTTTCAATCATTTGTTTGTTTTTTCGATTTCGTTGATCGATCCGTCCGAAAAACGTGTTTGGGCCAATGATGATTTTTGGCAAAGATCCTTGTAGATAAATCAAGCATATTCGAGCGGAAACTTTGTCCTTCATCGAAAGCCTTTGTTTTCGCAGACACTGCGAGTTCAGTCGCCGGAGGGAACCAAGAGAATCGACGTAGGCCTCAACGACACGACGAAGAAACTCTTCGAAACGGTTCGTCTCTCCAACAGCCGAATTCATCAATTTTATTCTTATTTTTTTCTTGGCTTTACAGCGAATCAGTGAAAAATTCTTTTTTCAGATCTACGATGTCTTCGAACTGAGTAATTTCTTCTTCGGCCTGTACAAACAACGCAATCACAAGGATGAGATTATATCGTCGCGCAGCAAAAGCATCAGCAGTACCGGCTTGTCTCACGGCGATATGATATACTTGACGCCCGCCAATGGCACTATACTCCGAGAGAAAGCTTCCGCCGGGGCCCCCGCCGACGTCACCAACCCGTCCAGTAAGCGAAACGGTGATTTCTACGCTGAAACGTATCCCGGATGATTCGCTGTTTCCGTAAAGACTAAAGAATGCATTTTTACTCTGACTTTATTCTGATGGATATTATTAATTGTTTATGAAGATTCGTCGCCGATGGAAGTGACGCCGAGTACCAGTCGCACAGGCATGGCCGCAGGTCCGTCGGGAACTGCTCGATCAGTCGCCGCCGCAGTTGTCGAGGACGAAGTCGATCAACAATTGTTCAAATTGGATGGCAAAATTCAACGGAAGCGCGACGACAAACTGTGAGCACTCGTCGATAATACGAAAGACTTTTGTTTCCCTCGTAAACGTTTTAATCGTAGATGTTGGATTTCGCCGGCTCGAAGCAAATTTGGTGAACGAAAAATCTTCGATGCAGTTGCAGGCACGGTGCTAATGGCTGTTGCGTACATTGTTCGCCGCTGGAACCCTTCGACGAAGCTTACCTCAAAGAACAGAACGTCAAGCATCTCTCGTTTCACTCTTATCTCAGGAAACTCACTGCCGGTGTAGATAGGTGTGTCCACGATTCTAATATTAATTATACCCGAAATATTCTTTCTCGAATTATTGAAGAATATTGTGAAATTTTTCGAAAAACGTACACTCCAATAGTTTGATAATTTCTTGACAATTTCAGGGGTAAATTTCTACAACTCGAGGACATAAGTTGTCGAATAAAACGCGGCTGCAAGGATCATCCCCCGTGGCCCCGCGGTATATGCAGCAAGTGTCAACCGAACGCTATCACACTCAATCGTCAGCCTTATCGTCACGTCGACAACGTTGTTTTCGAGAACGCCAATCTCGTCGAGAGATTTTTGAATTATTGGCGCATCACCGGACATCAGCGTGTTGGCTTTCTCTACGGTAGATACGAGATTCACTCGGACGTTCCTCTAGGTATAAGAGCCGTTGTTGCTGCCATCTACGAGCCACCGCAGGTTAGTCATTTTAGGAACCAAATACCGCTAGAAGACTACTTTTCAGGCATCCAAATGTAGCTTCTTTTTTTTTTGAATTCCTTTGAGTCGAAATCATCAAAAGTCAGAAACTCAAAAACACAGATTTTCAATTATCCGCTTTGCATGGAAAATACAAATATTTTTATGAATAAACCCAAACAAACCCAAACGAATTAAAAAAATAAAATTTCAGGAAAGCACAAGAGACACCATCGTTCTATTGGCAGACGAGCGTGATTCTCTGGTCGACGAGGTTGCACGAATGCTCAATTTGCAACGAGTCGGATGGATCTTCACTGACCTGATTGCCGACGATATGAAGAGAGGAACCGTGAGTGTCTCGTCCGTAAAATTGACCTTGTCGATCCATCAACACGTTTCGATCTCTAATACCTCGAATTTGTTCTCTCGCAGGTGAAACACGTTAGAAACATCGAAAGCCACTTCCTTTCGGCTCAAGAGTGCATGACGGCTGGACACTTTCAGAATCAGCATCCAAATCCTTGTCGTTTCTCGGCCAGTGGTTCTTTCGGCTCGAAATTCGTCACCGTATGCGTCACCGGTGACGACAAGAATCAGGTACACATGGAAGGTTATCAGGTGTCGAATCAGTGCATGGCGCTGGTTCGCGACGGATGCCTCGTGCCAACCAAAGACGCGCCGGAACTTGGCTACGTCATCGAATCCACGGACAAGCAGTACGTGCCCGACGTTTACTACAAGGTGAGTACCAAAAATCCAATTCGAACAATCTCGCTTAAGGACATGACGAGCATCGACATAACCTCACAAATTTTCGAAATCCGTTTTCTCGGCGACGATTAATTTTACGGCGAAAAATCGAGCATCAGTCTTTGTAGAATTCACAGAGACAGAAATAGATGCTTGAATTTTACGATAAAAATGTTTCGTTCTTGAAAAAATGCGATTTTAAAATTTCGACTCTATGGTACTCGTGTGTCACGTGGTATGTCTTCGACATGTCCTTAAGGACTTGAAGATGTTGAGGGCACAGTAATGTTTCCAGAAAAACGTGTTTGAAGTTTCTGTAGATTTTTAAGGTAGTACTAGCGGATTTACGAGTTAACGGTATATCTATAATTTGTTGACTCTGAAAATGGAAAAATACAATACTTATAAGCATAATAATATTCAACGTAAGAAAATAATGATTCGAGAAGCGTTTTTGTAATAAACGTGTTGAATTATTATTATCAAAATTGAAGTACTAAAATAGCAATCAGCTTGACTCAACTGGTCTTACCAACCGCCATTTCATAAAACTGATCTCAAAAACAATTACGAACGTCCTTTGTTTAACGCGAGTGTAACCTATATTTTTTATGAAACGGATATCATTACAACAGTTTTGTTGACATCCACTTTTTTGCATAGTTTGTATCTGATCGCGAACTATCAATACTTTCCTTCCAAAGATCGATCTTCACGTATTTTCCAAATATTGCGTTTAATCCATAGATTTCACGAATGAACTACTGTCGTATTTCTTCGGTAAAGTATAATGCTGATTTTTTGAGGACGTAATTTTGAATTGCTATATTACAGTATACAAAAAAATCGAATTTGTTTCAAACGAGGAAGTTCATGCGCGTACTACCTTAAATGTAAAATCGAAGATTTTTTAAAAACGAAAATATCCTTTCACGCGTTCTAAACGGTTGAAGGATGCAAATTACGTGAAAAAATAAAAGACGAGAATTGGTATTCCCAAAAGATAGACCATTTCTGAGAGCACCATGTGCGTAGTCAGGATACGTCGAGAACGTTAGGTACGTCTAACGGTAAGAAAATCTTCGACAGAGGAATATCCAATAAGATTGAAGGTCCGTAACAATTGTCAATGACTTCCCATTTTAATGCAGCTAGTTTCACATTAAAACTATCAACGTTGAGTACAATCCAGTATATTCGTGGCTACGAAGGAGAGGACGTATTTTTTTTTCTTCTATATCCAAAACTCGAAGATCGAATCGACGCCTTTATTAACTTTCGCGACATTCCAAAATGAAATTAGCAAACTCGACGCTGTTTGTTCTTTGTTTTTTCGCTTAAAATCGATCGACTTACAATCGAAAACAGGAAGACGATTTTCTTTTTTTCTCCTCCGTTTTTGTTTTGTTTTTTTTTTTTTTTTATCACTAATTTACATTTGGCGCACATCGGACATTCAGGTGACATTTGCAAATGAAGAAAAGCTTCATAACGGAAATGAAGAACACGTCTTTATGAGTAGCGATCGTCACAAAAATTCAAGTACAGTTTTTCGGAACGAGGAAGCGCAGCCGCTCGGCCACGGTCTTAATAGTCGTTTGTCTCAACTAATATTTAATATTGGTAACGAGGTTCAAGCTCGTTTAAAAAAAAAAACAAACAAAAAAAGAAATAAAAAACAACGAAGTGAAGGAAAGCTCAACGAGCACGCGTCGTCGTAGGCCACACATTTCTCGCTCAATACGGAATTCTTCTTCGCGTTCTAACAAAAATTCTACATCGCCATTATACTCTCGGCACTATTCGAGAAACAAAAAAAAAAAAGAAAAACAGTCAAACATAAAATATAAAATAACGCAAAAAAGAGTAATCGACAACGCGTTGGAAGAAAATGTTAACGAGTACGATTCGTCCTTTTCATTTTCTAATAATAGCACATATCTCGATCGCGTTTCGATTTATCTTTCTTTTTTTTTAATCGGCTTTTTTGCTCTTCCGCTCAATCGTAATCGTTATCAACTATTCTATACGGAATTCGCAAGGACGAGGATCGATACGTTTCGTCGCAAGGTTATACAATCTACGCTTTTTTTTTTTTCATTGTGTTTCTTCCGTTTTGTCTTGCTTTCGGGACGTTCATAAAAATATATCTATTTACAGTTATGTCGTTTATCTTTTTTTCTCTCGCTTGTTTTTTTCACTTTTGCTTTGTTCGAAGCCCGTGCGTTCTCTACGTTCGTTGTTCACAGCTCGCTCACGAAAAATCTACTATCGTTCACTATCGTCGTGTCCCACTCTGTAATTTTCTCGAATCAAAAAATATATTCGTTTTTATCTCGCGAGTTTAGACCCCCCCTCCTCCACCCTCTTGACTCGTACACGAGAATTACGTAACATTTCTTCTTTTCCTGTTCCACGCGATTCGTTGCAACCTCTGACACACGTGACACAAACGGGTTCACGGAACACTTAATATTCGCATCGCTGAACGTACACGAAACGCTATAGCTTAAACGCCCGTTTACAATCCGACAACCGTTCAACAATCGTTAAAAACTCTTCAAGTTCAACATATCGTATGTGATCATTCTCGGCGGAAGAAAGGAAAGAAGAAAAAGTGAACGTCGCGCTTCATCATTGCCCGCTCGATGAAACGATATTTTTTTTTACGTGAGAATTTTTTCACGGATCGTTCTCAATAGTGATAAATATGTGATAACTTTATCACGATTAGCGACAGAGCGTTTACGTACTCATACTTTTCTTCGTTTTTTTTTTTAAATATACATCGTTGAGGAATGATTCGTTAAATACGTAACCTATGAATGCCGGCATGGTGTGTTACGTGTGTATACTTCGCGAAGCCGTAAAACTTGAGTTTTTGCGATTCGGTCAAAGTCTTTTTCTTCTTTCTTCTCTTTCTTCCCCGGGACATTGCCTCGAGGTTTACGCGCGCGTTCGCACATTGAGATCTCTTAGAGTTACAATTAAATTACATATCAACGCTCGTCGCGATGAAACGCTTGCTTCGAAAATCGAGTGAAAAACAAAAAAAAAAAACAACGGAAAACGTTCTCGCGTCCCATCAAATTCTGGAATTTCGCAACGGGGTTTTTTTTTTCTTGAAACGCTGATACGAAAATATCGAGATGGAAGTTCGCTAATGCCCAGGAAGATAAAACCTGTTTTTAGTTCTCGCGCGATTTCTTCTCTCGAACTTCTTCGTAAATATGTTTGTGTGAGTATTCGTGTACACGTACATATATTACGTTCTTATACCCCAGGAGATAAAATACGCGCGTTGAACTTCGCTTCCGGCGACGCATACGTTACTTCTTTGTCGATTAACTCGTCTTCCTTGTACAAACTAAAAATGCAGGTTTTTCTTCTTTCGTCTCGACAATATTAGTATCGAATCTCGGAATAACCTATTCGGTTCCTGTGTTTAACCTCAAAACGCCCTATTTTTCACGCACTTCCGTTTCTCCGTCGAGGGAGACAACAAAATATTGCAATTCACTTGCCCACAGGCAAAAACGCGTCATTTCCTGTCAAACTTATACGTATGCGTGTATATATGGTTGTGTACTTTTTTCGCTCGCCCTTTTCATCATACTTTCGTCAACCATTTCTCTCAAAGTTACATGCACTTCCGTTTCTAAAACGGATGTTTCGTAAAAGGTGTCACAATCGTTGATCGAAATTATCGAGATGACGGGCTTGTTTCAAGGAAAAACAAAACTAAAAAAAAATAAAAATAAAAACAATTGGCGCAATTATCGTTGCTATATATTCATAGCATGCGTATACGCGATAGCCTAAAAATATTCGTATCGATTAACGATCGATCTTTGTTTTTCGAGGTACGTATCTGTCGGTTTGCGAGAAAGATCCAGCGCGTCTATTGTTGCGAGACGCGAAAAATCGAATCGCCCCGATTTTCAATATATAGCAAAATACGGATTTCATATATCCCATCTATATTCGTTTTTTCTTCATATATATAGATATATATAGATATATATATATATCGCTCTCTCTTTCTCCCCGCTTTCTGATTTACGTTATACCAACTTATTGTTTTAGCCGTTACTTTATGCGTTTGCGATTTAAAAATAGACTCAACATCTTTAGATTCTACAATTAACAGTTAATTAAGTTTTTTTTTATCATTCTGTTTTCGTGTTTGCTTTGAATCTCTTACTCTTGTTTTTTTTTCACTTTATCGTCAAATTCGACGTTGCACCGTTTCGAGAGTGTGTTTTTTTTTTCGTATTTTCTCGCTCTTCGATTTTTTTCGAATCTCTCGTTGTCTTTTTATCTTCGACTTTTGTCGTACGCCCGTAGGGCCTATTTGGCAAAGTCCATCGAGGACACTGGGCGACGATGAATAATTCGTGTTCCGAGGTCTTGGGAATCCGATCGTGATCGGTTATCTCCGATATGATAAAAACATCGTTATTCGTCGTATCCGCCTTTGAATAATCGGGATCGTTACAACTTGCCGCATTTAGCTATAACGATAGCTTTCGTAGGTTTACCGGTTTGATCGCCGTACGTCGATATTTTCTCGACGAGTTCGAGGCCCTCGACGACGTGGCCGAAAATACCGGTGAAGCCTCTCATCTCTTGAAGTATTATGCGAAATTGTGATCCGACCATGCCCAAATTGTCGTGACGCTTTTGGGTTCTTCGCATACCAACAGCGCCGCGAACCGCCGGGAATTTCGTGTCGTCGGGCATGAAGTAACTGTCGTCGTAGATGCTACGACCGCCGCGTCCGTTGTTAAGCTCGAAATCACCGGTTATGACGGATTCGCCTTCCCAGCATTGAAATATCGTGCATCCCTTGTAACCGAAGCCGCACTCGCCGGTTGCGAGAACGCTGAAGTTGTTGGACATTTTCGGTGCAGCGTCGGGTCTTACTTCGATAACGATACGACCGTGGAGCGCCGAGTTCACCTCGATATTGAAGTAATACATTGGATAAGGATTGCCCGGTCCGCGCAGGTTAGGCGCGATGTTGTTCGGTGTCAGTTGGGTCGGCGAATGCATTATAACCGGCCCAACACCGTCCTGCATGAACGAATTCTGCTGGACCGGATGTAGCATCGAGGCAGGCGTCGTCGCGTTAGCCTTTATCGATGGGGAACTAGGTTGTATCAGTAATTGCTGCTGTTGGTGCTGTTGCACCTGAGAATTCGGGACTGGTTGCTGCTGCGTCGGAACCTGATGATGCGCGTGTGTCGATGGGGCATTGTGATACTCGATTGAACCGTTTTGCATGTGTTGCTGTTTGCTCACCACGTGTCTCGAGTACAGCTGAGACATACAATAATTCGCGAGGAAGAGTATCGGGTTTTGCGATGCTGTCAAATGGTTCGAACCTCTACCAGCGATTCCGTTGACACCCGGGCTTGCGAAACCCTCGCCCGAGTGTATACTCGCTAGCGCTTGCTTCAACAAATTGAAGTCGAATACCACACCCGAATTTCCGATTAGATCATCCAACTGACACTGCAACATCATCTCTTGATACTTGGCTTGCAAACGTTGCTTGTCGATCGCCAATTGACCGTGCAAACTCCATATCTCTCCGGGTGTCTCGATCATCTGAAGACTCGCTTTCGCTTTGCCCAAACTCTCACGAGCGTCCGATATCTCCGGGAAGTGAGTCCAACCGTTTTGCAAATCCGTTTCCACGTGGGTCTTCAATGTGACGCACGCTTCGAGAATTTTAATCAGGAATTCTCGTTGCTGCATCGCCAGTCTCTGGATCTCGGATGATAACTTCCCCATCGACACTAGCTCGAGTTGCACCTGCGCAATGTCAAAATAATCGATCCGATTCGATATATTTGTCGATACTTTCGAACGAACGAGTTACGTTTTGGCTATTTTGTCTTCGGAAGCCAACTAAAAGTTCTCGCTCGAATCATGCCTTCTACCAACTGTAGAATACACGATACGAATACGACCCCCGTCGACCAATCGAACGTCTTTGAGCAAATTATGGTAATTAATTTTTACTCGATGCTCGGACACGTGTCAACTTCCAAAGATCAAACAAGAATAATTCTGGTGGACGCGTCCGCGAGATGTACGGCTTCGGCGATCGCCCCTGCAAAACAGCTTTACCAGGCCAATTTTTGGATGGGTGACCGCCCAGCAGTACAAGTGATTAACGTTAACAAAATAGCTGATAAATCTTTAATACACAAAGCAACCTTGAACCAAAAATTATCGTTCAAAATCATTTTAGAAAGGTACAAAAATTGGACCCGAAGAGAAATTTTGAATCATTTTTTGCATAGGGCCATTTCAAGCTTGAGAGTTTGAGTGCGCTAAGGATTTAAAAATCGACAGTACTCACTTCGGATATGAGCTGTTCTTTGGCATCGGTTTGTGACTTTATTTGGTGACCAGGGTGTTCCTGCTGCGTTGCGCAAGCGCGGCAGAGTACCGTGCAGCACGTGCCGCACCAGAGTGCAAAGGGCATACCGTGCGTGTGGCAATTTTCGCTCTGCGAACAAACCACATACGCTTACAAACGTAAAAATTCACGAAAAGTTACCCCAGCGTTTCCAGACGACATTCCGTTACTTAAAAACCGTATCATATATTCCATTTTAAAGTATTTGCGTTTGAAATTGATTTTGAGCCGATCCTATTATTGGAGAAATAATTTCCATGTTCCTAGTAGCTTATCAACGAGACGATAACGGAACGATCTTAGCATAAAAGTAGGAAGCAACTCGTAACGGATTTATTCAGAATTCCTTTCTTTCCATTTTTACTTTGTCCCTTACCTTCCTCTCTTTGTCGGCTTGCTTGGCATTGCCGTTGGTTATTTTAAGGTGCGAAAAGTTATTGGCGAGTGCCAGTAGCGGCAAGTTGGTTGGCAGCGTGTCGGGTCCCTGATCGCCGAGATCCGTTTTCTTCCAGCAATGAGTGCAGAAGAGATCTCTTCCCTTCAGCAAATTATTCTCTATGCAGCGTAGACAGAAGTAATGCTTGCAGCTCAGATACTTTGGACATTGTTCGGCGTCGTTGAACTTTTGCTTGCAATAGCTGCACAGCGTCAGCTCCTCTAGATCCGTTAGTACGCTCGGATCCAGCATCTGAAAAAGAAAGTATCCGTCACGCAAAATTTTGCCTCGTCTACGCTGCTTTTCACACGGAAGCGCCCTCTCGGCGCGCTTGCTAGAATAACGATAGAGGCACGCGAATCGGCAAGTATCGATGCGAATGTACATAACGGAACAAACGATTGCAGTAATTGACACGAAAATGATGGAAAGAAAGCAAAGAGCCCCGGGACATTGTCTTGAGCTCTTCGTGACTCGCTGAAAACCTGAACAACCCCGAATATGAACTTAGGCAAGAAATAGTGAAATTCGATCAAAAAAATCCGAGTTTGTAAAGTCGAACGCAGATGGCCGGCATCAATGAAACCTGTTGAGATCGACACAACCAGGAGGTCGTGATCTCGTCTCGGAACATCCGAAGAGAAACACCTCGACGATTGCGATTCCCGCCAAAAAACTTAACGACTCTCGTGACGATAGAATTTATCAGGGAGAAATCACCTTGCGAATAAAGCGCGTTCGGTCTCTCTTCCGCGAATGGAATTTTTGTAAAATAACCCTTTCAACATGCCGCGAAACACCGGCGAAACAAATTAGTCCTTGTACCGCGATTATTTATATCGTCGCGATCCTTATCGTCCGGCGATCGTATTATCTTCGTTTTCGCGGCTGTTCACTTTTTTTTTTCGGAATACCGTGGGAAACCTCGGGCGGCAAATTGTTCGAGGAAGTAGCAGGGATATTTCGGCAACAGCATCGCGCGATGAATTCCGCGGGAATGTGTGTGCCGGACGGTACGATATTCTCCCGCGCATAGCTCGCGCACGCACGCACACACTCACGCATACACGATAGAAATGCAAAGTACACGAAGCTCGGAGGTTTCAATGTGTACTCGCGATTCTCTTCTTTCTCTCTCGCTCTCGTTTCATTTATACCGTACGCGCATCCCCAGACCCGTGTCTCTTGCAACCGACGCACTTTTTCATTTCTCGTTCACGTACCGCGAATTAACCGTGTATCGCGCTATTTCGCCGCCTCCGACCACAGGCGTTGTACACACGCACGTGCAAGCCGATATCACCTACACATATGCTTTATTAGATGAGCGTTTCCTATGCGCGTATAAACACGTCCGTGATATCCTCATTGACGTAATAAAAAAAAAATTATTTCGTACTTCGAGTATATTTACGAGCGATCAGGGTACAGACGTCGGCGATTTGCCGAACAAAAACTCCGCCCCCCCCCCGTCGATCGAGAAACATTATTTCCCCGCGCGGGCGGTCAAGAAAACAAAACGCGAATACGGGCGACGCGCGACCGTCCCATACGTCGGTATTCTTTATCAACGATTGTCAGCGGAAGGCCTCTCTCCGTCACTCGGTAATTGTTCATCGAACGATTATCTTAACAACTCGTAATCGTCAATTACACTCGATTCGCGAGCTTCATGTTCTGCGCGAAATCCTCGCGAGAATATATCCTCCTGTGCTCGCGGGAGCTTTCCCCCCCCCCCCCCCTTCGGCCCCTCGAATCTACTTCATCCCTCACCCTTCGTCGATTCTTATCGTTGGATTGAGCTCACTCGATGTTTGTTTCTCTGACATCGACTAACGAAGCGTATATCCGAGGGCTTTTCTTTATTCGAATTGTGTACCGAATACGAAATCGTGTTATCGAAGGAGACTGCAGCGTCCGGCACACGCCGGTAACGCGGCGTCACTCGTCAACCCGACGACGTGACGTAGTTACTCGTATACTCAATTCATACGTGTATTTTCGTTTATAGATATGTATATACGGATGTGTGGGTGTAAATCAATTCATTTTGTATTTCTAACTGTAATACCATCTTAATTCCGTATTATCTCCCGAATTTCGCTATTCTTCTCTCTCCCGATATATATATATATATGTACATTTATATGTATATATATATATCTTCTCCCCCTCCGTCTCAGCTCCCGCCAACGTTACGCCACATTACTGATATTAGTGGTATTCACTCGATCCTGTTCAACTACACTAACCACACTAGCATGGCGACCAGCGAGCGAACGATCGTGGAACACACACGCGCGCGCACAGAACGCCGTTGGTATCACTCGAAACACGCGCGCGGTGGCGCGCTTGCCGTTTCCCAACGGTGTTGCTTGTTTTTTTTTTTTTTAATTTTTTTTGTTTTGCGTCTTCAAAAGCGTCGCGTCTGTTCCTGCCACGACCTATGCTCTCGCGCAATTTCGCGGCTCGTTCCCGCTTCTTCGGAATTCCGTCGCTCCCTCCTTTCCTCCCCCGGCCCGCCGCAAACCGCCATTTTATGACGAGTTATCGCGAAAAGGCGGCGTTGATTGTGCACTCCACGCGCCATGTTGACTCCGCGCGCAGAATTCCCTCTCAAATGCGCGCGCAATTCACACTCGAAAGCCCGCCAGATTTGTGCTCGAGTAGGAATTTTCTTCATTCACTAATGTTTTTTTTCTTCTTTCGTCTCTTTCATTTCGAGGGAACATCGTTGCTTCGCGCACGAATTTCAGTTTTGTTTTTTCGGATCAAAGTGATAAAGATGGGTTTTGACAAGAAATTGATTATTCTTGATGAGATTTTTCATATTTTACGTAGAATTTTGAAAATATGCGTAACGTAACCTATAATTGTATAATGTTACTTTTTATGCAGAGGAAAATCGATAAAACAGGCGGGAACCGCGCGAAACACGAACGCCATTTTCGTACAGATGCGCGGGAGCCGAAACTGCATTTGAATCTCTCGATATCCCGATTGTCTCGTTTTCAAGTGAAAAAGCTCTGTTGATGAAAATTTCGATTTAACAAACAATTCTTTTAACTATAGAATGACTTATATAGTTACTGATGATTATAAAGGTATTTGTAAGGGGCCGAAGAAATTCTTGTCAATTTTTGTGCTGGGGTATTGGCATATCAGGATTTGAAAAACTGTTGAGTTCTTTTCTTCTGTTTGAAAATTATGCTCTTGGCGATTTTTTACGAGGTTAGGTTAAAAGTTAAGATTCCCGCAACCCGAAAATTAGGGTTATTTTAAAAAAAAGTAATTCGTTAATGATCGGCTTTTTCTGTGCTAATTTTATGTCTTTTTTTCTTTACAGGAAAAGGACTCGTACGGAAACGAAGTTTCGAGATTGGCCAGACCCCTGCCCGTGGAGTACTTACTCGTGGACGTACCGGCGTCCACACCGCTCACGCCCCAATTCACTTTTTACGCGAATGAAAATATCACTCCGTTTCCCGTGGAAAACAGGTGAGTATCCGCGAACGTGAAAGAAGAAAAGTCATCATACGGTTCTTGAATTATTTTCTATTGAAAACCAATACGATTGTTTCTTGAACGAGACATTGCACAAAATGCTTAAGGAAACCTGTATCGGAATTGAACATAATTGGCAGAGGAATAACGATTTTTAATACTTCTCACAGGCTCGTCGATGGTCAAGTTCAGGAATTCGGTTCATTGTGCACGTACATTCAGCAATTCACATCCGAACAATTTTTCGAAGCGATGTCCGACTTCCACGTGCTGTTGTTCATCTCCACAATGGATATGTTGCCAATGAGGGTAACTTTTAGCGATACTCCAATTCGCTTCTCTTTCCTCCAAATAAACTCAAACCTACTCGTAGCTCCGCAATCAAATCATAATTAGCAAAATAAACCGTAATAATTTAATTAAAAAAAAAAGGAAAAAAGTTTCGAAAAAACAAAACGTTCACTGTGATAAATAAGGTTTAAAAAATCTTACATTAAACATGACCTTAATAATGATTAAATAAAATCACAAAAGCAGGTTCTCGAAAATTTGGGTTTGTATTAGCAATTTTACTAAAACAGGAGTTTTCTGCTTTTTCGTTCAGGCTAGATGAAATTGAATGTTTGAGTGTTGAAAATAACTGCGGATTTTTATAAAAATTGATTATTACGATTGGATGAATTTAACGATTAGATAAAATTATCGATTGAATAAAATTAATGATTTTCATAAAAATGTAATACGGATTTTATTGTACGTCGCCAGGACCACATGGCACCTCTAATGGAAGCGATACGGACGAACGATCGTGAGAAAGCGAACGAATGGGCGAGATCGGAGCACTGGGCGACCGTTGAACAATTGATATCAGCAACGTCAACTGCGTCTTCCTCGATATCGAGCCACGCGAGTGGGATATTCGGTAGCTCGACGAACGCGTCGTCGGCGTCCTCGGTGGTGGTTGGCGGTGTTCCCGGTATCGGCGTAGGGACGAGCAGCAGTGGCGAGATGCACAATCAAACGGCGAGTCAACCGCTCTGGACGTGCTCTCACTGCACCTTCTTGAATCCGGCCGCACTTGCGACCTGCGAAATGTGTAGTTTGCCTAGGTACAATTGATCTCATAAATGTATTTAAATAATTTTCGTCTTTCTTTTTTCTTGATTATTTCTTGTCTTTTTTAACTCGATGGAACGTTTCGGTGAAACCGTTATGACCTTTTTTTTCTCTTTTTGTTTCGCTCGACAGGATGTAGTGGGAATAAGATAGAGAGAGCGAGCGAGAGAGAGAGAGAGAAAGGTGGATGAAGAGATAAAGAGGAAGGCGCTTCGCGTGTGTGTGTGCGTGTGTGCGCGAGCGTCGCGGATATTTTCTTTTCTACACCGTGCCCGGGAGCCACCCAACGATCCTGCGTCTGAGGGCTTTCGAGTACGACGGGGACGGTATACCGTAACCAGCCTCGATCGAGAATACGCCGTTGTTCGATGGAGGGAAGAAAAGGCTTCGGAACGAAGACATCGTTCCAGTCAAGAGAGATACCCCTTCGTCAAGAGAGATACAGAGAGAGCGAGAGACAGTGAGAGAGAAGAAAAGAGCTAACATGGAATGCCCAGCGAGCGAGTTCCTTTTCCTGTTCGTCCACGAGAGAAGCAAAGTGAGAAGCACGCTAAAACAAACACGGGCAAACAACGCGATTAAATCCGCCTCACGTTTCGATAAGTCCGTACACACATCCGACGATTGATTGCAACTATTCTCCCGTGTGTCAAATACGAAGGAAATTTCAAGCAAAAAAGAGAGGCGATGCGAAAAATTACATCAACAATATTAAGGCTAGAATTTTTAACAAGTGATAACTGTGATACAGGTAAACGTGAAAAAGGGACGAGATGATAGGGAAGTTAAAGTGCGCGTGGTCAATAACGAGATGAAAACATAGCGATAATCCGGTGGGACTTTTGGCTGGCACAAACGACTCGAGTGGGATTCGGTCGCGACGGAACGCGAACAAGAAGGGCTAATGATCCACGGATCATTGATTTAGCGTGCATAACGGGTGTATCGACGGTCATCGAAAAAGAAATAAAGAAATGAAAAAAGAGGAAATTCAGCAGCTATGTTTTCGCACCGTCGATGCGGAGCAGCTGCACGGCGTGATGATTATTCTTACGGCAGAACAATGGAACGAAATAACAAAACTCTTTTGTTTAACAGCGAATCAATAAAGACAGTATGAACACTTTAGACTCTGTTTTTCATTTTTGGCAAATTTTCAATTGGCAATTGGCAAATTTTCCAGTTTTGTTGCTGATTCATATCGTACATTTTTGATGAAAAAAATAAACGAGAAATCATCATTAATCCATTTGATTTTTAATTATGCTATATTATCTTTCTTTTATAGTCTAAAAACATAGAAATCTGAAAAACTAGATTTTTTGAGGTTAGATTCGAAAGTGAGCATACAACATTGTCCTTGCATCGAGATGGAAATGTTTTTCTTACCGTTCCTTCTCACCCGGTTTATCTTCACTTGGCTGACACGAAAGAATCTGCGTTAAGTCTGCTAACGACTGAGTCAAGGAGGCTTGAAACTGTGAGTTCCTCGTCACCCACTCCATAAATTTTCTTCACCTTGGACTCATCCGTGAATTCTTTAATCCTCGATACGGACGTTTTGTCGCCGTTTACTTGCTTTAAAACGTCATTCTCCAATGACTTCTTTTCTTCCTCGTCTCCGTGTATTAACACAACTATTATATTGACGTCGTCGTCGTGAATGCCGAACTTTAAGAGAGAATCTGTTATTTTATTGGACGTCGACATCGCGTATAAGATTTCCGTGAAAACAGATCTCGTAGTGAGTGCAGAACGACAATTGCGAAGTACTGCTTTGTTCGCCGCCACAGCCACTTGGAACGGATCCGTAACAAGGCAAGCTTTTATCACGCAACATTGGAGCTCTCCCGATACTAATTTCTCGCGGATCTCCTTCGTGTTGCGAACATTCGTGTATAGGTAGAGGCTCATCGATTTTCCGGTTGTAGGGTCTAACGCTATGCTACAATGATCCATTATTTTTGTTATCTGTCACGAGAAAAAGTCAAAGTTCTTCGGTCTCCGATACACTGATCCAATTTTAAGGTTATGGTAGCCGGCTGCTGCACGATTTTGAGGTTACACCGCTCAGCTGCTACACGTACCCCATCAGCTGTAACATGGAACATGGAGCCTGTAGTCAAGGAGTCCGATCTTTTGGTGCTTCCGTATAGTGTCCTGCAACAAGGTTCCGAAAAAACGGCGCTGCGGAGACACGCGACCATTTGCTATATATACACGTATGTTTTACGCATGCGTGTCGTCAGCTTACCATCTTACCATTGGCTGTCACTGTTATAAGCGGGCTGTTGTAACATTTCAACTTCAATTCCTTTTTTTCACATGTATCTCGTGTTTGTGTAGAAGTATGTTCAAGTATTCAAATACCTAATTTATAGTACAATCATTCACCTAATTACGAATTACAGACACCTAAAAAAACCTTAAAAAAATGATATCCGGCGTAAACAAACATAAATTCGTTCTTTTCCGAGTACAGCTTATAATGTTCTAAATGGACACCTTGTACATGAGAAAGCGGCAAAAATGCAACAGCTGATCTCCAACAGTTGGCTGATTCGCCGAAACACCGGATAACGCCGGTGATGTGAAGCAACGTCGAAGACGATATTCATAACGGAATCTTTTCACCGATGATAACAAATAAACGAAAAATAATATTATCTCTATTGGTAATTGTGACGCTCCGAAGTGCAAATAATGGCGAAAATTCTTTCTCGTCGATTTTTGAACGCGCACAGGTCGCTCATTTTCGATAATCAGTCTGTTGCCAATGAATTGTTTATTCCTCCGTTCGCATCCCGTACATCGAGGCAAACATTTGTACGTCGACTGCACGTTGACAATGACTCGTTCACTGGCGATAAACTCGATGAAATATTCAACTACAAGGACACGAGTGTCAGCAATTGGATCATCGAGGTGAAGACTATAACGATTGGTACCATATACATCGATCTCAGATGAAGAAAAGATGATCGAGAAATCACAATAGACGTCAATGTTTATTTACACAGTCAAAAGTTCAAGCGCTCTGCTTCCGTTACATGGACTTTACCAAAAGAGAAAAGGAGAATTTTCTATGGCAGTTAGCTTCCGGTTACAGTGTCAATCACAAGGATGTTTGTCATTTTTCGGAAAAATTGGCTTGTATCCGGGTAAGATAATTTCCAGTAATTTCGAATTCTCATTTCCTAATTGTCGCAACATCATTTTGTATCCGTTTTTATTCTTCAGTCCGACAATCGACGCGAGTTGATACTACGAGAGCGTATTTTGAAAAACGCTCTAACTCCTCGCTATCAATGGCTGTTCGTTCTCATGGGCAGACTAGAGCACGGCGTCAAGTTTCTGGTCGACTTTAGAACGGATATTTTGGTAAGTTTGATCGTCCGTATTTATTTTCTAGAAAGTTTTTACAATAGTGTGGTTTCAGGAATTGCTGTCGCAGACGACGGATCCTGAGAGAGCGATCGTTATGAAACAACTTAACGAGACTCTTCACGATTTACTGTTGCTGTGGTTCTCCGTGGGTTTCCTCCATCTGGAGAGAATAACCTGGCAAAGTTCTTGCGAAATGTTACAAAAAGTGAGTACCAGGTTTCGCACGTGGATTGTTCCTTATCCGGAAGCTCATTCATAAAATCATCTTCAAAGATCTCCGATTACGAAGCTATTCATCCGATAAGAAATTGGGTCGACCTGAAACGCAGGGTGGGACGATACAGACGTTGCTTCGTTTTCACCCATCCTTCCATGCCTAGAGAGCCGCTTGTTGTACTGCACACTGCTCTCTGCGACCTCATACCAGGTGAGAAGAAACTCGCGGAGAAAATCATGAAACTCTAAGTGCCAGCTGTTTTCTACTGATTTTTTTTAGATACTTTGAGGGGAATAGAGGAAGCTGAGAAACGCATGATCAGCAAAACCAAAGAATCGGAAATCAGTGAGAACAAGTGCGAAATCAAAGCTGCCATATTTTATTCGATATCTTCGACGCAGAAGGGCCTCAAGGTGAATATCAGTGGGTATGAAAGAACGAAGAACACAATCCTGTAATTTTTTTCATTTTTTAAATGAAATATAGGGTATTGACTTGGGCAATTACATGATCAAAGTAGTTGCGAAAGAAGTGAAAAAAGAATTTCCAATGATAGATCAACTGTCCAGTTTATCACCGATACCGAAATTTCGTGCATGGTTTTTCGAAGTGCTAAAGAAACGAGGTAAATCATGATTGAAATTTACACGATGAAAAATAAAGCCCAGACGAGAAGCAATAATCTGCACGAAATTATTTCAAGATTCGATAAAGCCGTTTACCAGGAGCGAGGAGGAGACATTGGCACATATTTTAGGTACTGACGATCTTGGAACTGCGCTGAGGAAACTTTTGAATAATTCGTTGTGGATGAGCAATGAAGCAATAACGAGTACTTTGAAGGATCCAATTATGCGTATGTGCGCTTGGTATCTCTACATGGAAAAGCACAGGAATTACGCCTTGAACACAGTCGGTAAGATTATTCGGCTGAATACAAACAAGATCCCTGAAATTTTCTTGAACATAGCCTTAATTGTCCGAAGTTCAACAGCAAATTTCCATCTTCGTAATGGGGCCATTATGTGGCGAATAAACTGGATGGCCGATCCTTCGCCCAGGGGCGCCGAAAATAGTTGCGGAATTATGGTCAATTACAGGTATCAGGTATTCCTTTCAAAGTCTGTTTGATAAAAGCGTATTAGATTTAATAAAAAAATGTCTTTCTACTAATTTCGAGCAATGATCGAATTTATCAAATTTCGGATCAGCACCTTAACGGTTTTCAAGAAGACACGTAGCTGTACACGCTGTTGTCAAACGGTCCGTAATTTTGTTTTGAAATTCGTTTTTACAATAAAATTTAATTTTTCCAGATACATTCCAAACGAGACGGAGGAAAACAGCCGTAACTACATAGAGAAGCATACGATAAAAGCATCGGAAAGTGTGATCCGACTGGTCGACGAAGCGGAGTCTTTAAGAAAGTGAAGCGACTATAGGAAATTAAAAAACGAGACATTTTCATTCAGAGTGATGTGAAGTAACGGTGGAAGAATCAAGTATAGTTTTGAGGCAAAAGGGATGTCGGGGATAAATGGGAGAGAGAAAGAGAAACGGAGCGGGAAAAGAGCAGTAGTGATGAAGTATTAAGGAGGAAGAGAACAGCAGCTTGGTCGGTATGCTTAGCAAGGAATTTTATTTATTAGTCTTCAAATTTTGTTTTTATTAAAGATTATTAAATTTGTTCATTTATACAATAGCTGGATTGTTTTTCCAGCTCAGAGACAGCACAAGAATCTGCAGGCATATCTGTAACACAAGTCATAAAGGGATACACTGGTAACGATTCTTATAACTTCGATGGTATTTGTGTTCAATTTATGCAAACACTGCGCTTTTAGGTGAAAACGTTTTATAAGCGTTCAAGAGTTATCCGGCGCACTTGAGTGACCAAAAAACTAAGAATATTATCCTGTAGAATTTTTTTACTACTCGCCAGTATCGCACGATTCAACTCGAGAAGTTAAAACATTCTATTTTTGGGAATGGCGAACTTTTACATTGTTTATTGTTTTTGTAGAGAATTTTATTGAAATAGAGAAAAATTGTGATATTCGTTTCGATTTTGATTTAATCTGCAATTAGCGTACCGATACAACTCGACGTCATAAGATAATTAAAGTTTCTATGGTGCCGATAAAAATGTAAATACCCATTTTTAAAAAGAACTGTTGTAAGTCGGACAACGTTGACTAGCAGATACAAAACCGGAAGTAACCGCAACGAATTTACGGCCCTCAATAATCGGCTTTGAGAAATGGTGGTTTTTACGTTTCGAAATGTTCACGATATACCGACAGTTTATCTGATTCTATTGATTTTGAAGTCCTAAGTGTCTATGTTCAACGCCATATACGAAAATTCCTTCGAACTACTAACAAAGTGCTCGTGAAATACACCCCTCTATATTAAAAGTACCTTGAAGGGTTAGGCTACAGTGAATATTTCAAAAAATCGTTCGTCGCTTGGGAAAATTGAAATTGAAGAGGAAGCTTTAATGTGGTGCACAAATCGCAGATGATGGTAAACTTATGACTAAAACGACAGAATATAGATGTGAAACGTTAAACACATTTTAGCTGAAAGTATCTCTTCAGAAATGCTCACTAGATTTCTCGATAACCAATTAACGAATTCCCTTGGAATATTATACACTTATTCAGTTTTATAGTCTTGATCAACGTTTTTCTGCTTAACATTTTTTTTCGTGACTTATTAACAACAACGATGTAATTTCTTCTCGAAAAATCGACGAAGAAACGAATTCGACGAGGAAAAGAAAAGCTCGATCAAGTTTCGGCGAATATTATCTCGTTTAAGAAAAAAATAAGTGATTTTTTGTTTCAGATAAACTGGGTGGGCCGAAATCAAGTACACCGTTGAGCCCCACAAGTTCAAAGGTCCTTCACTCGATTTCTCATAACTGCTTTTTAATTGTTCATATTTTTTCATGAAATTTGTTACACAATTTTTTTTTAACGTACATACAAATAAATGTCTGAACGATTTTTCAATTATCGTACTTATTCCTTAAAAATGCATTTTCTTAAAATCTCGATATTTCGGGTCGTCGCAATGGTCTAACCTTTTAAAATATCGTCCGACCGACAGTCTCGCAAAACTATTACTTTCATCTGTAGAAAAATAAGTACACGCGTGAAACTCGTCGTCGCAGTGTTAATAGCGTCTACGTACGGAGTACTCGGATATTAGCTTCGGACGGTAGGTTCGCTAGTCTATGGGTAAAAATGATCGAACGATCGAATCGGCGCAAGTTCTGAGATTGACCCGTCTTTTTCGTCTCGTCACGACTTTATCTCTCGCTATATCGACAACTATACATTTCTGCGGGATTCATGGAATGCCATAATAATAGCGAGGTACGCTCCAATCTCCGTTTTATCAATAACGAAGAAATTAGCGGGGGCACTCACGACTCTGAGTTAATCACGTGCACTGGACAACTCTTAACGCATACGTTCAATATTTGCATGAATTTGTACATATGTCACACACGTGTACTTCGAAACGTTATTTTCTTTGTTTTTTTTTTTTTCGTTTCGTTTCAAACGCGCAACGTTCGATTTTTGCCAAGATCAAGTATGGAATGTTTTTGTTTGTTCGTTTTGTTTTCATCAATTAACCTGTAGTCAAGGCTGGGTTGGATGAAAGGTCGTAGGAAGATGCGGTCTACTCTCCAGTTTCGTATAGTCCAAATGGAACTCCTTGGCAACCTTTCTCCAGTTTTGGGCATCGAAGTAGTAATAAGTACCACGCTCATACGTCGAAGTTTTTTCAACGAGGCCAAGCCCGGGCGCTTGCGTTATCCAGACTTTCTCCTCCATATGATATCGCCATTCTCTGCTATACCTGCGAACATCGTGATAACAAGGAGTGTCATACGGGAGTAAATTCTTGAGACAGATCAAGTATTTCGAATGATCGATTGAGGTAACCAAAAAAAACTTGGCACTTACGAGCTACGTGAACATTTTTGAAAATTCTATTGGCAAATTTACGAACGCTATGAAAAGAAATTGAGACTAGTTTTCAGCGAACGTCGTTTGGAATACCCAACGGCGATTTGTTTCCTCAACCAGTTCAGAGTTTGAGAGTTTCGCTCCGAAGAATAAACGGTACTTTTTCGTAAACATTTTACACATTTAAAAATCTATTTATATCTTGCTTATTTTTAATATTTCTTCATCAAAACTGTAAAAAAGCTTAGGGGAAAGCTGACTGATTTGCATAATCGGAAATCCAGTAAAATTATCGCCCTCAAGTGATAAATTTCATTTCTGTGCGTCGTCTCTGCTTCTTTGTACAGCGTATAACACTGAAATTGCATACTAAAGGAATTTGCATTGAAAATTAAAAAAATCAACGCGTTCAACCAGCACCGAATATTTTAGCTGCAGCTTGGCCGCCGATATTATGAGTATGAGATCAAAAAAATCGAGACTCACAACTCCGCCGCTGCTGCCAATTGTAATACATCTCCAACGTTCGTATAAAACATATAAAACAAGAGATCGTCCTTGTACCGATTTAATTTCACAGGCGCCAATTTGTCCCTGAAAAAATAAGAAATGAAATAAAAGATAAAACGCGGAGAATAACGGATATGATACGAAGTGGACAAATAATAGCCGGGCCGATGTGAAATCGAAATGCTGATCGAGAAGAAGATATAAAAACGGATTAATTTCACGTATTCACTTCTGGACAAAATAACGTTTCAGGAAGGAACGGAGTAAAATGATATACTGTGTACAAAATCAGGCAGAGTTGTCTTTTCCGTGTTTTGAAACGTGAAATTTGTTCCTCGAAGGTTTTTCACATCGCCCCAAATAATCTATGCAACAAGAGATCGTAGAATCGTCCTTCCGGTTATAAAGTATCAGTTGGCGCACCTTATTGACGCGTTGATAAGGTATTCTGGCGGTACGTGAAAGTCGATGTCCTGTGGTCGACACGGCGTTTCCGCCCACGGGCCACCAAAGTTTTGGTAGAGGTTCTCGGGTGAATTGAGATTGAGACCTAGTGCAGTGAGATCTTGGCCGAGCGCGAGCGAAGTCAGGTTTGGATCCGTTTCCGCTGCTCTTATGAACGTTAAAAGTCCTACCATCCCGAACTGATCCTTTACCATACTCGCCGGTATATGCGTTACTTTGCCTGTCGAAGAGAAAAATCGAAAGAATAAATCTTAACATTCTGAAACAGATTTTGATGAGGTTCGTTTTTTGAGCGATTCGAGTGCACACATCGGAATGCAACGCAAATTCGATCTTTCGTTATTCCAGTTCTTGATAAACTTCCGACAACGTTGCGAGCTTTTACGACATTCTTTTTTCTTTTATCCTATATTTCACTATCTCCAGTTTTCTAATTCCTCCTAAACTCTCTTCCAGAGTAAATATTGTTACTCGAGAAAAGAGAAAAGTGTTTTATTCACAGGGAAATGATAGCTCCGGTTTTACGGAGATTCAGTTGGTTTCACCATCCGAAAATCAGTAACATTGGTTTCCTCACGATTGGAAAATCGCCAATTCCAGCATTGGACCACCTTACTAGAAATTCGCATTGAGTATGAATGTTGGACGCTTTTTCACTTTCCTTATTTTGGTCCGCAATATTTCTGCAATATTTTTTTGCAGTTGTAGGTTATAAAACTTCGAAAAGTTGCTCGGAAAACGGTAGAGCGTTTTTTCCTCGGCAATGCGCGCGAAGAGAATTTGGGTCGATTGAACAAAATGATTATCGTTGCATTCCAACGATGCACGATTCGTCAATAGTTGGGGGCACTCTCGGCGGCCCAGATTGTGCCGATGAAGAAACGCGCGCTCACCGTCCGGTGACGTTTGTATTCCTCTTTTCGACGCTTGCGACTTGTCAGATCCGGGACCCCGGTTCGATTGTAACGCGTCCTGACCGATATCAGGACCCAAGCCAACCGAGAGCCCCTTGTCCCCGGACACGCTTCCACCGGGCGACGGTCCCTCCCTGCTCTGCGTGCCCGGTAACGCCGGAAAGTCTTCCGAGCTCATAGTGAATTCACTCGCTTCCGTTGTGGGCTGTTTTACCATACCAACTGTGGCAAGAAGTACAAGTCGCGTCGCTTTTTTACAGTGGTCCAATCGATCGAACGGTTTCGAGGCGAAAACGGATAAAAGGTATGCGAACAAACCGTATGCTTGCTTTCCGGGCATGGGACTTGGCTGTGGCATCGAGTCCCCCTGACCACGATTCGTTAAAGATGGGAATTCCGAAAGATCCAACAGTGGCGGAGTACTCGTGTCGCCACCACCACCGCTTCCGAATACAGAATGAAAATTGTTGATCGCACCTTGAGATCCGTAACTACGACTTGGAGGTATTCCAAAACTGCCCATACTACCCATTGGATTTGAGTTCCTGCAAATGTCAAAACGAACAATCTTCAATGTTTTGTTGCGATACTCTTTGTACACGAAAATATCAGCGCATACTTTTCGTCGAAATTCAATGCGATTACGTTGTTGTATGAAAACAACGCGTACCGAATTTCATTGATTATCATAATGTCGACATCGCAAGCGTGGAGGCAACGGATAAGTCATCATTTGTAAACAATGAATCGGCATTGCAAAACAAACAATTGCCGGGTACCAAAAATGCATTTCCTGATATTAACCTTATACAAACAGATTTACTTGTATAATTTACGTTAATTGTGAATTTTTCCTCATTCGCAACGATTTCAGCACCCTTTTTCTACAATCAAATGTTCAGTTACAATGAAAACGGTATACCAGCAAAATTCATTTTTCGATCTTTTCAACACAACACCCCAAAATTCCTTTTTTGAAATCGCCAGTAATGAAAGGGAAGATGCTTCGAAGTGAATTGAAACTAACCCAAGGGCAGGCATGGTACGTCTGTCGGGGAAGCCTCTCTGTCCGAACAGTCCCCTACTTCCCATAGGCGAGAGCTGCTGCTGCTGTGGCTGATGGCCCGTTGTTTGACCGCTTCCGGCGCCGGTAGAACTCGGATAAATGCTTGCGCCGACGATTGTTGAGTGCAGAGTGTTAGCGACGACGCTCGACGACGAGCCTGAGAACATGCCAGACGTTGGCGTGACATGACCCGCGAGGGTCGACGAGCTCAATACTCCTCCCGCACCCGCGCCTCCGCGTGACGTTAGACTTCCTGTCGCTATACTGCGTGGCGGCTGCTCAAAGTTCAGGTTTGCCATAGCCCGGTGGCTACTATATGAATTATCTGCGAAAAATTATCAAATACGTTAGGAATGTTGCTGGATGAAAGTGTCCACTGAATCGCGAACCTTTTTCTCCTAGAGAAGATACAGATCCAGCATCCCCCACGGATTTGCCTGTTCCAAGGGGTTCATTCGTGCAATTACGTGATTTCGTTCCTTTTCGATAAAACGGGCATTAAACCGATAACGAAAGAGCGCGGGTGTAGCGTTAAAAAAAAAGCAAACGCTCGAGCGAAAAGAGCCGCCAACTTTTCTCTCCCGGAATGATAATTTTTCAGTGACGTTAGCGAGGATACACGAAGACTCTCGAGAACTTGACAAGGAAGCGCGCGCGTTTACAATCGGAGGGAAACACGAAGGTTATACGGTTGCGTGTATATGTATATATATATATATATGTCGAGATATATATAAATATATATGTATAGCTCGAGCACTTGGGAACGCGGGAGACGCTGGATGAGATACAATTTTTTTTTTTCTCTGTCACGATCTTTTCTTTCGTTTCTTCTCGTCCTCCGTATTTTATTGTGATAATTGTCGTCCACGAGGCGCACGTTTACCTATAATTATCGGTCACAGCTGCGAGTCACAGAGCCCCCGATTCGATTCGATTCATCATAAACAAACTGTTTTGCATCCGATACTAACGAAACAAAATGAAAAGAAAATAGAGAGGAGAAAATGAAAAATAACACGCACGTACGTACGAATACGCGCGCGCGCGCGCGCGCACACACTCACGTACACACTGACACGCGAGAAAGCACAAACACAAGGGAAAACACGCCGAAGTCGGTTGTTTGATTCGCAGGTACGTACACAGCGCGCGTACGTGTGGATGCCTGTAACCCGATCGTGTGTGTGAATACGCGAGAGAAAGAAATTAACACGTTCGAGCGTGTTTGCCCGATGTACGCGAATGATGTATGATTTTTTCGGTGGCTTGAAAGTCCCACCGAAACTATCCCGCTTATACGTACGTATCGCAAATACAAAAGTCCCCGAGTGTCCGAAGCACTTCGCGCTTATACTCGCTTCGTTAGCACACATACACTCGCGCACTTGCGCCCGTATCGGGATTTACACCGAACATCGTATATTCTCTCACTTCACCAACATCAAACAGTTCCTTACGTTCGCTTTCTTTCTTTCCCCTCGCGACTTACGCCACTTCCCTTCTCTCCGAAGAATCTATATCGCGATGAGACCCGTAACGGTAAACACACGAATCCGCACCGAGTATACAGCCGCAAACTCAAACACCAGTCACGAAAATATCTGCCATATTAGCGAAATTTTACGAATGCCCTCAAATCAGCAACCTCCCGTGTACAACACACATCGTTCGAGGCACGGCGAGCGCGTTGAAATGTTTTTTTCCGAGACAACGACGCGCCTCTGGCTACGATCGATATTTCGTTATTCGACGGATACAATTAACGACGCATTTAGCGAACGATCCACGAATTATTTCTTTTTGATAAACAAAAAATTGGAAGGCCCGAGCTTGATTAAATAGACCAGACACCAAATCACGACGTATATATGTATAGACTTGTACGCGTACGTCGATACGTACGAACGCGCACGCGTTGTTATTCGCCGCGGGCAACGCAGATCTCGGTTGGTACATTTTGTCCCGGCACTCCAATAACGTACTATTCGAGAATTCTTTAATGCAAGAAAAAAAACTCACTAAATCCGTATAATTGGCGGATCAGGATGCCCTAATGATTGCGCGTTTCATTCAGATGTCGTCGATTGGAGTTGAGAAGTGTCAGTTAAACGATCAACTGATTGCGGTGGTAACGCGAGTGTGCTTTGCGCATGCGCGACTTGTCATGTTATAATGCGGTCATATGATCGTCTTGTGGGTGCAGTGCTTCGCAGACCTTCCGTGCTTCATAGGCGTTGACTTTTCATCGCGCTAAACCATTTTCATCGGCAGCAGCCTGCGCCCGTTGGAATCTCGATTGCCTATAGCCGAATTTTACGAGTAATCGGAAAAACAACAGTTATTCGCCATGGCTCTAAGCGACGCGGACGTTCACAAACAGGTTAGCGAGATTTAAAACGTGAATTCGTTCGTCGCTTGCTTCTCTCGAGATTCGTCTATTCCGCCCTCTCTTTCGGCCCTTCCGATTTCCATGGCTCCATATATCCCCATAATTCCTCAACTGATAAACCAATTTCACTCTCTAATTTTCTTCTTTTTTTTTTTGTTTCTTCGCACTATTGGGAAATCGTTACGAAATATCACCGATTAATCGTTAGCAGACGACGCAAGATATTCTAGAAAGGCGATGCTGACGAAAAACAAAAATATTCTCGGTCACCCTTTTTCGTTGACTAATAAATTTCAAACTGTCAAATGCGAACTCATGTCGCCGTGGCAGAGGCCTCAGCGAAGGGATTCCCGACGCCCGAGATGACGAGCGTCAAAGTTCTATTTATAGCTTCGAGCTTCGTTAGAAACAACAAATTCTGTATCTTTGTATACGAATTCTGGGAAAAATTGAATTTTTGCGCAGATCAAGCATATGGTCGCCTTCATCGATCAGGAGGCCAACGAGAAAGCGGAAGAGATCGACGCCAAGGCTGAAGAAGAATTCAACATTGAGAAGGGTCGTCTCGTTCAGCAGCAACGACTCAAGATCATGGAGTACTACGAAAAGAAGGAAAAACAAGTCGAGCTACAGAAAAAAATGTAGGTGATGTCTCGCAGGCATTGTTCGCCTACCATTAGAAATTTTCAGTTTTCTAGGAAGCAAACGATTGATCTATAAGGCAACGAGCGCTTTGTTACATACCGAAGGAAGGCAGGGAGCATAAAAATTCTGAACTTCGTCCCTTTATAATTTCATCCATTAGCCCATTTAAATGTATCGTCTCATTCGTTTTAAAAAATTTTCATCCCTTAATATTGTTAGTTACACAATTGTCACGTTTCGAGGAACTATGCAATATTTCCCTAACTTTTGCACCGTTTTTGCAACATTTTGGGCAAAAATATCAAAATCAAGAACATTTGATTAACCTCTCCGTGCATTGCAACCGAGTCTACGCACATGCAAATTGTATATTGTCGAGATATCGTCAATTTCTTTTCACTTGTTTTCTGGGCAATCCACAGACTTGCGTTGTGACATTACGCAATGAGTATAAATTAGAGGTAAATGAAATTTGCTGAGAACGTATGCGTTGCCTCGAATTTACAGTCAGTCCTCCAACATGCTGAACCAAGCGCGTTTGAAGGTACTGAAGGTCCGCGAAGACCACGTGCGCAATTGCCTCGACGAGGCGAGAAAGCGGTTGGGCGAAGTGACCCAAAATCCTCAACGCTACAGAGAAGTCCTCAAGTCGCTGATCATCCAAGCTCTGTATCAGGTGAACCTCCTTCGATCAGCCCCCGATATGGGCTTCTTGCGCTTAGTCAACTCTTACGTAACGAACAATGAAAACACGAGTTTGTCGGGGTTTCAGCTGATGGAGAACAATGTGACCATACGAGTGCGTCAGGTCGATTTGCCGCTAGCCGAAAGCATCCTCGAGGAAATTGAGGCAACGTATAAACAAGTATCGAAAAAGGATGTGCATATCAAGCTCGAGCAAGAGAGCTTCTTGCCCGCCGAGAGTTGCGGAGGTGTCGAGCTTTTTGCTGCAAAAGGTAAGGTTGATTTTATATGATGCGACATAAATGCATTCATTTGTCTCCAAGGGTGCATAAAAAAGTCAAATATCGTCTGTACGTCCCATTAATAATACTTGATGATTTTCTTATTTTTTTCACGCGAAAAATCTCGTTTGTCGTTCGAAATTGGATCGAAGACTGATCGATCTTTTTCTTCAATCGAAAATCGATTATTTTCTTAATCCACTTGGAGGCTCTTGAGCTGACCTGCACAGCGAAACATTCGATATAGTTTTTTGCAAACGAATCGCAGCTATTTCTAAGATGGCTTATTGAGTAATTTGCTTTTGGCTTTTTGTAAGAACAATGATATCACAATTGAAAAACCGTAATTCCGAGCTTTAAAACTCAGCCGTACGAACCTTCAGCCGTATTAAAAACACATTTATTAAAACGATAAAACTAACGTATTGCGTATCACGTCTCGTTCTTTGAATCCCAGGTCGCATAAAGATCAGCAACACTCTGGAGAACAGATTAGAGCTGATAGCACAGCAATTGATACCGGAAGTCCGTACCGCACTCTTCGGACGTAACCCGAATCGCAAATTCACGGATTAAAACGAAAGAAAAAAAAGCAAAACAATACCAAAGGGGAACAAGAACGCTCAGCAAAGGTTCTTCAAGCGCATCGGAAACATTCCCTTCTTTTCGCAAAATGTTAAAACCCAAACCTTACGAAGCCGAAAGAGAAAGTGGGCGAAAAAAATCGATGAGATACGGAAGAAATATTTAGAAAAGAAAAAAAATAAAAATAAAACAGCCTTAAGAAAGTATGCATATTTATAAACGGAATTTTAGATTTCGGTGTGTTGCCCGGCGTCGAAATTACTCCGCCAATTTTTGCCGAAAACTCGTGGAACAATTCACGTTGTATACGTATCGATGTCAAATATTCCGGGGCGTCGATAATTCTTAAATCGTTCGGACCCGATAGCAATTCGACAATTATTGCCATGTATAGTTTTCCCGAGTGCTAAGTGTCACCTCGTCGGGTGCAATAAACAATAAACAAAAAATAAGAAAAAGGAACAGTTTTTTCTCGAAAATCGGTAGCGTCAATCGTAAATATATTCACGATGTATTGTTCTCCATAAAATCGGTATTGATGTTTTCGAATATTACGACGTGATCGTTCAGAGTGAAAAACAGTATTTTGGTGTTATATAAAAAAAAAAGAGGCAACTCAAAAAAGCACAAGCCTAATTGTTGCGCAACGGATTAAAAAAAAGGAAATTATTATATTGTATTCTGTATTAATCGAGAGTAGTTGTTAGATCAACAGTGCGCTAATAATTGTTCCGTTTTTCTTCCGTCGCGAATATATAAAAATGCTGCACTATAAAAATGTTATCGATAGTTCTGTACATAATGTATGTAATCTGGATGTATTCATTATTAGGCAGGATGAGGAAGTTCGAATACACGGATGAAGGATATCTCCGTCGATCGGTTGTCGGCCCTCAATAAATACATCCCCAAATAAAAGCGAAGCGTTATATACCAAAAAGTAAGAATATATATTCAACGAGACGCGCATCATTTTAATTATGCGTTTACAAGTTTGCTCGTAACGATTATTAACACTGAAGTCTTTTTAAATTACTTGTCGCAATCAATGGTCTACACTGAATTGAAGTTTATAACAGAAAGAAAAAAAAACAAAAAGTGCATCAACGTCGCTCTTCAAGCACGCTGTTTTTTGTCTAGCACTGTGATTTTCGAAGTGAAAGAAAAAATCACTGCGTCATGGATTTGCACGAATTTGTACCATTTCCGGTTTAATTCTCCGCTTCGGTTATCTCGATCGTATCGACGATCGGGTGTTTGAGCACGGACCTGAAATGATAATTGTTACGATGAACAACGAGCCAAAAAACGCGCTTATTTTGCGGTTTTTTTTGTTAACATTTTGATAACTCACTTTTTCTGAAACCCAAACATATTCAAGAGGCTCTGTTGGCGCTCGATCGGTATGGATTTTCCCTGAGATCCGGTTTTTTTGGCAGCGTTTACTTTGGCAGTGACGATCGGTTTCGCCCGTGGCGCGCTCTTGATCGGCATTTTCTTTGGGTCCTTGGTGTTCGCCCATTTGAACAGGCTACTCCGTAAGTCCACGTTATTCGTGGAGGACGAATATTTGTCATCGGTAATCTCGCGAACTTTCGCCGATTTGTCATCCACACGATTGTACGAAGAATACTCAGTTTTTCCTAATTTGCCGACATCTCGATCGTTAACGACGTCCATTCCAGGGAAGATTTTTGATTCGATAGCGTCATCATTTTCAATATGAATTATCTCAGACACGAGATTTTCTCCACTACTCGAGTCGTTAGAAAATATTCCTGACGAGGAACCCGAAAGCTTTTCCGGAGAATGGGGGTCCTCGATGAAATTCGTTTCTCGCGTGTCCATTCTTTTGTACTGGTCAAGCATAGATTTCTCGATCGTAAAACGATCGTTATTTGCATCTCTCTTATCGTTCGACGATGAATCAGGACTGAAATATTTGCTGGTTTGGACGTTTTTGTCGTCGATTACGGTTGGCCGAAAACCGATGAAACTCTTCAACTTTATCCGTCTTTTACCGCGATAAACGAGACTCGGCGAGATTTGTGAATCCTTTATGGCTTTTGCGAAAGGATTTATTCGTATCGGTGACATCGGCGATTTGACAATATCGTCGGCTGGACGAGAGGACATCAAGTGCGACGGTGGTGTCACTCGGCCATTAACCATCTCGTCGGTCTTTTGCAGTTTATTGCCTCCATATAATTCGAGAACGTCGTTCTTACTGAGTTCTTCGGCTAGTTCTGAAAATATTGAAGTACGATCAATAAAATGTCTACTGATGCCCACTTTATGAAAATCGCTGAAAATATAAAAAATTATCTGTACCAGCAAAGTTTCGTTTATTAGGTGTAACTTTTTGTTTAATGGCGTTTGTGTTAAGAGTCACTATTTGTCCCGTGGTATTCGGCCATCGTGTAATGTCGCTCTTTCCATTTTCCTTTTCTTCTGCGATTTTGTAATCTCTCGACCATATACTCGCGTATCCATCGGAAGGCTTGTCGTGCCAGCCGTTAGTTTTGCCTCTGTGTTTCTGCGCCCAAAAGAGTCAAAGATTAAACGCCGCTCGGATTTTGGGTACGGGTAAAGATGTAAAAAGAGAAGATACCTTTGCACGATCAGGATCGTAATTGTGAAGTTCCCGCATCGTGAATGGATCATAATTCCCGAGAGCCATCTGGTAAGCGACTTCTTCGGATATTTCGTCTCCTGCAAAGTGCAATTGTTCCTCCGTGATTTCCGGCGATGCCGGATACAGCCTAACTTGCTTCCTTTGCAATGGACAGTAGACCAGCTGATGTTTAAAAGTGACGAGGGCGCGGATGAAGGCGTCGCGATATTCGTCAGTCACGACCAAAGCTTTCATATTTAAATAAGAACCTAGGCGAGTGAGAGCCTGAAAAAGACCAATGCTTAATTGTTTTCCTCGTTGAATTTGTTTTGTCATCGCAGCTTCATAAATATCGATTCTCTGTAATATTAGGTGTAGTAAAACGAAATTCATTCTTCTGGAGTCAACCAATCGTAAAACTGTTGAACTCTATTGGAAAAATCATGGATTTCTTTTTACTACACCTAATATTAATTAATTAATATTATCCATAACTCACTTTGTGTATGTCGTCTTCCCTATTTCTGAGTATAAATTTGCAAGCTTTGCTCAGTCCTATACCGGGTAGCGAGGCTAAATAATCGCAACCGGAAAGAATGCACATGTGGCGAAATTTGTCCATGTCGAACTGTTCAGCAGGTAGATTCATCGCTAAATGAAGACGATCTTGCTCCACCAAAAGCCCGTTGCCGTTAATATCCATCTTGAAAAAAATCTGTAAAATTTGAAAATTCACAGCGTTTAAAAACGTTCGGATCGATGGACAACTCAGGAATTCACTTTTGGCGCACCTTCTTACAGCCGAACAGAGTCAGATCGCTGTCCTCAGTAATAACCACGTCAGCGATCCCGGTAATGTTCAGATAAGCCAATTGAGCATCCGCCTCGTAAGGCGCGACAATGCAATCCACGTTCTCCTCTTGACATACTTTTATCAACTGGAGCGCCATTTCGTGAGTTATGTCGACTGACCTTCTCAGAAGGTTTCGTCCCTCCGCAGTTTGGCCCATCCTCATCAGCTCAGCAGCTCGGCGACGCGATGTCTCTCGGTTTCTACGAAAACAAGAATTGAATGAAATTACTGTATCATACAGCGAGGGAAATTACTTTTTTTTAAAACTGAATTAAATTCATAGCGCCGATAATGCTAATAAAAGAAATAATAACTCTCGTCTTTTAACTTCGGTTTCCTTCTTAGCGGGAAGATGTCTTCCGTCGAACACCAAAATTGGCTTTATCTTGTTTGCCAGTAACATGTGTACGAACTTCATGCAGTATTTGATGTATCTGAAACAGACGGTTGCCACAATAATTACTCAATCTGTAAAACGCCTATCAATGATGACAAAACTTCGATAAAGTGTTGGAGAAAAACATATTTGTGCGATTAAAAAGCATAAGCCAGTATTAAAGGATTTTTCATATCTAGCGAGATATTGGGAAAAATATTTCGAAAATAGTCCCATTTTTTACCTCAATAAGGGAATGCAATTGAAAGTTGTTGATCCTGACCAATACAAATCGCAGATCATTCTGAGGATGTATAATACATTGTACAACTATTTCATAATTCAATTTTGATAAAATTTCAAAAGCTAAAGGCCCTCAGCATTGTCTCGACTCTTCAAGCAAAATCCAGTCCAACTTTCGTCTCTTATATTTACATTATGCATTTATGTGTTTGTTTGAGTTTTTACTTATGTAAATTAACATTTTTCTGTCGGATGAATTCTTATAAATATGAGTTCGAAAGGAGAGCAATGAATTCTATAAAATTTGTATTCAATTCATAATAATGGGAATCTAAAAATGTGGCTTCTTCAGTCGATGCCAGACGTTGAAGAATTCATTATTATCATTACGAAATATGTTTGCAGAAATTAATGAGGTCATTGAAAAACGTCATCCACAGAATTTGTACAATAAGGAATATAAGCAATAATAAAAGTAGAAAGTTGAATGCTAATTACAAAAATTATTTGTGACTAGGACTGCCATCCGTCCGGATTTCCCCGGATTTGTGCTAGTTTGGGTATGGATCCGGGGACGTCCGGGGAAGATCCCAAGAAGTGTCCGAAGAAAAAAAGCGTTTTATTTTTACTTTCAAGCTTGTCTGGGGTAACATTTTTTTTTTACCTAAATGTCGGGGGTTTTGGGAGTTTTTGTCCGGTGCCCACAGTTAATGGAATGGCAGCCCTATTTGTGACCCAACTTTGAAGCATCTGGCGCATATACCATTTCACGGGAAGAATTTAAGGGGACTTTAACCTTTTGAATACAGAACATTACAAATGAAGTTTATCTTACGCATCCGTAGGTTGACCCATGGCGATTTTATCAGCGCAAGAAAAAGCTCCTTTGTGAAGCCAACAATAGCTATCGATAGCCACGGTACCTCCCGCAAATTGGCTGATGTTACCCCGTTTCGAGGCTTTCCCGAGGAACGGAATGAGGCCGGTGATACCCATTTCTGAAAATGAAGACGCATTCGCCATGTACATATTACACAGTAAATCAAATATTCGATTGAAAATTATTTACACTTCGTGAATGAAACAATGGTTTTTACGGATATCAGGGAACGAACGAACATTACCTTCGTAAATTCTAATTCGACTATCTCAGCATAATCGATGGCGCCCATGAAAATTCTCACCGTGACCTTCGAAACGACCCAAAACATAAGCCGTACGGACACTCGAGTGACATGTGGAATGTTTGCTTGCACGGATTGAAAATTTGGGCGCGTACCGTGGCTCATAACCCGTGATGAAAGCAAACCGAGTTTTCGTTCTTAACGTTGTTATTGTCACCGAGAGATGGCACGCGCGAACCGTTTCCGGATAGGAATCTTAGGCTGAGCACGCACTGCGATTAAACGCGCGCGTTCAATCGCAGTGCGTGCTAAGCCTAATGCGTGCGCTTGTATAGAAAGCTATGTGTTACATTTTTTTGCGGCTTCAAACCTGCGGTTAAACGCGGGTGTTTAATTGCAGTGCGTGCTCAGCCATAGGTCTGGAACAGCGAACATAGATTTACATGGAACAGCGGCGCTTATGGGCGCGCTTGGTAGAGTTTTCGTGGGGTTGTTTTAGTTGCTACCCCATCCGACGTGGCGCTGTTGTACATATGTGTGAACGAATACATTGACGATGGGGTTATAGCGCGCGGGCGCATTACTAAGCTGCGAGTAAATCTATGTTCTCTGTCTGTATGTAAGACCGTGGATTGAAAAATGCACATATGTCGATGATATACCCGCGCACTCATAATCTCGATCGGGACGCGCTTCGAAAAAGAATAATCTTCATTGTTCCATCAGTCGTGAGGTGCTCCTCGCAGCATTACGATTGTTGGTCGCTTTTTGTCTTTTTTTTCCTTTATCAATGCATATCTTTCTTTCTATATATAACTGTATCGAAGTTCAAATTCGACTCGAATATATATCATATTTATCGCTGTAGGTTTAATAAAATTCGATTTTTTTCTGTGTAGATATAAGCGTTCGACTTTGCGCACACATGCGTCACGTTTGAACAATTTTGTTAAACTTCAGTGATGGAACGAACGAGCAGCTTTACTGATACAGACGATAACATCGGCAGAATCACGAAAGATGACGAACTCGCGCAATTACCCGTGGAGGTGAGAATATATTTCCCACGTATATATTAATTGCTGAAAGTACATCATTCGAAAGTAAATAAAAAAAGATTAATGCCAATTTCGAAGTCAGCTTGTCAAACATTAAAATACAATCAATACCGATCGACACAAAAAGCCTTACGAGTACAAAACGATAATAGAAATAACTCATCTGAGAGTAGGCCTGCCATTCCATAAACTGTGGGCACCGGACAAAAACTCCCAAAACCCCGGACATTTAGGTAAAAAAATATTTTTACCCCGGACAAGCTTGAAAATAAAAACTAGGACAAATCCGGGGAAATCTGGACGGATGGCAGCCCTATCTGAGAGCATCTTTGATGAAACGTATACTAATATAATTTCCATTGAAAGATTTGTTGAAGCTTATGCATTTTTTTTTTCAACCGGGCTTTTCAGAGCAATTGCGTTACAATCAGTTCTTCCCATCATAATTTTCCTTCCATTTTGTGCTTTCTGCATATTTTTATCTGAGCAGTCATAAATACCATTCAAAAGTTAATAAAGTGATAAAGACATCACGGGTGACGTGCGATACACGAAAATTTATCTTCTTTCCGTGATATTTCTGATCTTTCTTTCTAGCTGTGTATCCGTAGCCATTTAAATGATTTTTCACAGTTATGTCATAGTCGTTTCGCACGTTGTATTTTTCCATTGTTTCACAGGTCGTCATGGACATCATGTCGTATCTTTCCGTATCAGACAGAATGTACGCTCGTCTCGTGTGCAAAGATTGGTACGATGCTTCGTTGTGCTCAGAATACGTAGATAAGGAGGTATTGGTCACTGGGAGAAGAGGTTCGGAGGATAATTTGCAAAGGGTTATCGGAGCGCTGAGAAATTCCCATCGGCCCTTTCTTCATTTTATTTTCGAGGAAGTAGAGCTTAAAAGGAGTCTGCTCGTATGGGATCGTTTCGGAGCAAATATGCGGAGTCTTGTTTTGGTAACGTACTCTCAATCTTCATCTTCGCAATTTTAATTTGCCTTTTGGTATCGCAGAATGCAATCTTTATTTATTTCATTATACTCAACGTCGACTCTTGCATTCGCTTGTCGAGTCAAAATTTACTCTTAACTATCTGCTATTGACTGCAAAAAACGTTAATACGAACTTTCTATATTTTTGAATAGATATGTTGTTCCATGAGTGAAAAAACACTCGTGGAAATACTGAAATGTTGCAAAAGCCTGAGAGTACTTCACATAAACTCGTGTCACGAGTGTCTGTTGTTGGGACGACTTTTGGATGACAAAAGGGACATAAGCGAGATATCATCAAATTTCAAATCGCTCGTTGAATTGAGCTTGGCGTCGAATAGGTATCTGAGCGACGCTCTCTTCAACAGACTCGTCTCGATATGCCCGAATCTTCGGTCTCTGAGTCTCTACGATTGTCAAATTTCCTGTCACGGGGGTTTGTACAAGAAGTTTTATCCGTATGACGGATCGGTTGAGCAGGAATCCGTGTTGACCTTCATCAATGTCCTCGGATACATAAGACGACAAGCGAAATGTTTGAAACACGTGAATTTCGGCAGAACTCTGTTCGATGGTATGGCTTTGGGTATGCTGTCGAGAGTCGAGAATCTCGAGCTTGAATCCTTGAGATTATCGTATTGCGATCAACTAACGAGTACCGGATTGCGTACTCTGGCTCATCAAACGAGCCTCAGAGAGCTTGATTTGAGCTGCTGTAGCCGAGTTACCGACGCGTGTCTCGCTTGCATCAGTCAGAATCTCGTTAATCTCGAGGTTCTCGATATAAGAAGATGCAAACGTCTTACGGATCTTGGAATTTCGCATTTGAATGTCCTCCGCAAGCTTCGGGTGCTCGATATTTCCGAGTGCGATCAATTGACCGGGCATTGCATCGTGGAGGGCCTCTGCAAATCTCCGTCCACTGATACTGGTGGCAATGCGAAAATCACCGACGAAAATATATCGTGGAACAATTTGGAAGACCTTATTCCAAACAACGCTGATGCGAGAGGGAGCCGAGGTGCAGAATCGGCGAGCCCGGATAAATATGTCAACAATAGGCTCGAGAAGTTCTCGGCGAACGCGCTCAATCTTGATGAGAGATCGATCGAGTGTATCGCTTCGAGTTTTCCACAATTGAGATCGCTCGATATTGGTTTGTGCTTCAGTGCAGTCACCGACAAAACCATACAGGTACAGAAGAACATTAAAGTTTCGTCCTTCTCTCCATAAAAAAAAAAAATTTTAATCCTGTTAACACGAAACTACGTTTTCTCTATGGACGTTGTCTTCTTTCATTTACGTTTGTCACACTTCGTTCAATTTCGTGGCAGGTTATATTCAAAGAGTTGCTACTGTTAAGAACGCTGAGGATCGTTCGTTGTGGCAAAGTGAGCGATGCGGGATTGACGGGAATGGGCGCTGGCTCGCGTACGACCGGTACAACAGTCCCAACCAAAATGGAGAAGAAAAACGACGTACGTGGCTCAAAGTTAAGAATACGATTGGGTTCGCGGGCCGAGGAAGAAATCGTCCTCGATGCCAATAGAAAGAGGGAAGTTATGGAAATGTGCGAGGATTCTGTGATACCCGTTAATCATGCGATCAGTCCTGGATACTCCTTGATTCGTTTGCGGGGTATAAGAGAATTGGATCTCTCGGCTTGCAATCGCGTCACTGACGTCAGTCTCAAACACGCTTTCAAGTTTCCCGAACTCCAGATTCTCAATCTCAGTGCGTGTCAACAGGTACGCAAATCCAAGCGATTCGTTTTGACAATCTCGGGTCATTTAAAAAAAAAAACAACTTTCTCAAATATTAAGCGAATTATTCGAGATTCAACCGTTCCTGAACTTGCGCCTCTTACGTCAGTGTTTGCATTATCAGATAACGCACATTGGATTAGATTATTTGACGAAAAATAATCCAGCGATTGAAGACTTAAATCTTTCGCATTGTGAAAATCTGACTGACGCAGGAATAATTTACGTCGCCCAGAGGCTGCATCGACTCAAACGTCTTCATTTTCAGGTAAAACTCGAATGATTAATTCATATACACGCTTGAAGTTTTGCTGTTCGAGATCAGTCGTATTATGCACGTTTGTGAATCTTTCAATTTACAGGCTTGCCCCCAACTCACCGATCACAGTCTGGATGCCATCAAGTTGTATTGCAAGAGCCTGCAGTATCTCGACGCACGAGGCTGTCGCAATATATCTCTGGCTGGAATCGAGAGTCTCTGTCATTTGCACGTTAATTATACCGAACTGGGAAATTTAATATTAGGTAACGCTCTGGAAATACCCGAGCCACCTCCGATGCGCAGATAATCGCGTGATACCCTCACTCGAATAATAGATCGAATTTTTAACTAATTTATGGAGACTGCGGGAAGAACGGCAGTTTCGATACAAATGCAATTTTTCAATCTAATCCCGGAGAGAAAAGAATTTGCATAATTAAGTGGGGCAAACCATCAAAATATAGAAAATTTCAAGTATCTTATCACCATATTGCAATTTTCTTCGAAAGTATCTTTGGGTCCTTATCAGACTTTGGGAGTCTGATGTCATTTGAAAAAAACACTCAATCGCGTACGATTCATTTTTCAATTATTACCGTAAGTCGGAAAGAAATTAAGGAATATAGGACTGTGAAGTAAACAATGATAAATGCGTTTTTGCAAATTTGCTAACACATCCTTCACAAAGTTCGGCATTATCGGGCATTAAATAATCTTTTATTATCTTATGAACTTTTGCAAAAGTATGCAAAATGTTTTGACACGGGTTTCCGAGCAAAGTGCTTTTTTGTGTTAATTATTAAGTTAATTTCCATAATTGGGACAATTTGTTACGTTTGGTCGATAATTTTCTGATTATCATGGCGCGTATGAGTCAAAGTGATTTTTATTTTATTTTATACGATTTATAATACAGCACGTGCAGTATTGTTTTCATCGTTGAAAAGCTTAGTCATCTACAATTTTAAGAGTCATTCAGAATTATGTCACTCGTCGACGACATTGTCACACCTTTTTGTATCTTCGATTTATATTCGATATACTTCCCGCTTAATATCGTATCATATATTGTAAATAATCGTGTAAATTATTGTTCGAGTCTAGTCAGAGAATAAACGGCGATCTACGTGTTATAACACATTCTTTATTTACGAACGCTTTTCTTTTTGTACATTTTCTTGATGCGGAAAGTAACGTGGCTGAATGTCGCTACACAAATAAAAGAACTAAGTAAATAAATAAATTTAGACGAACTAAATAAATAAATAAATAAAAATGCAATAAATTTTATCCGGATGTAATTGTGAATATGCACACGTTGCATATTCACAATTACATGATAGAGCTATCAAAGACCACGACTTAAAAAAAAATTAAGCTTGCTTACTTGACGTCGAAATGAGAATTTCGAAGGTTCAATTTTAATGTTTTTGATGTCGCATTGTATATTCACTCGTTCCAATTTGACAAATTTCTACAAAACTCAAAAACAAGAAATATGTAAAAAGTGATCGGAAATAAGATATTTTTCATATTATAGGGGGGGGGGGGGCGAAACTTCATTCAATCGCGATAAAATTATCGCAATTGATCCGCCACGAGGTTCGGTTAAAATTAATCTCTTCCTAGTTTGGTTTTAGAGCCCGATCAAATTGTTCTATATTCCGAGCACGCATAAGAGTAACCTCGACTAAACAGAAAGGAATAATCTATTGATTCACTGTGCATTGTCACACATACTAATGACGTGACAGTATATCGTTAGCTCTGCAGTAATTATTTTTCAAAATTCGCTCATCCGTTCGTCAAACAAAAATGATTATTAATTACGGTTTATTTCTTTAATTCTTTAATGGTAATTTGAATATTCATGATATTAATAACGAAATTTGCAACGGTGATGAATAAAAGAATGACAGAAAGGTCCATTCCGGAGAGTGATTTAAAAAAATAAGAGACAGGAAGAAAGTCAACGAACTTTTATCGATTGTGCTTGTATTTTTAATTGTCTTTTTCTTCGAATTTCGAGACAATAAAATATTATACTACATTTGTAATCTTGACACATCAATGTCAACCTATAAATTCTTACAATCTTGCAACATTTCATTGTTTTTTTCTTTTTTCATTGCTTAACAGAGAATTTGTCACGATTCGTTTTTTCCTTTCATACCTTGACGTCGAACTCACCAAAACACTTGGCTCTCAAAATTGAAAATATGTTGATCAGTGTTATTCGACTTTTTAAAAATACTTTGCCACTTAAAATTTGCGCTGGCTCATTCACTCAAAAAATGACGTTTGTTTGACTAAAGTAAATAATTTAAACAATCATACATATGTTTTTCGAATGATTTTCTCGTTCTTCCGTTGTCGAAACTCGCTTCATTTTATCTCGTATTTTGTAATTAAAATGATTCATTCGCGAAACAGCCTAATTACGTTAACCAGTCTTTCCTCCGAAGCAAACATGCGAAAGAAATCACGTGAACCAAGGATTAAAGTCGGAGGAACCTTCTCTTGAGATTGTGTAACTAAAAACGAAACTTATTCGCCTAATTCAAGTTAAATGCACTTTGGTCGGTGGAAAAGTGTTTTAGACTATTTCGTGACCAAAATTACGCATCTTGACAGGCACTTTTTTGGAGGCACTTCATTATCCGATTCTTCGATTAGCTACCTATGAAGTCTCAATTTGATTAATCGCAAATTCTACAACTTATTAAAAAATCAGCTATTAACAAAGTTCGAACTTTTTAGTTTGTTGAGATTCGTGTTGTAGCCTGAAATAAAACTGGAAGACGAAATAAATGGACGGTTCGATTGACCGTATCTTAAGACTAAAAGTTCTTTGAATCTAAAAGTTAGAGTCTAAAAGGCATCGGATATTTCTTTAGTATGCAAAGAAGTAGCAGAATATGAAAATGTATGCCTTGTTCAAAATTCTCATAGCCTACATATAACATAGATAAGATTATTTTGAAAGGTAGGTTTCAACGTACTCCGAGTAGAGTATTGGCATCAATACTGTATTCTTCACGCAATACCTCTCGAAGATTTTCCAATTCGGTTTGCATCGTTTCCAGATGATTATCCACGTCTTCCCTAAAATTCAAATAAGACAAATATTTTGAGGACTGTTCGCATTTTATTTCACTTCACGAAAAGTTCGCACTTCCAGAGAAATGACCGGGTGAAAAAATTGCCTCGACAAAAGGGTTTATTCCCTTGAGGAGCATCGGCGTTTATTTGACATTATATTTCACTGATAAGCAATCAATGCTTGAAAGAATCTCTGTTCCGAAATATTTAGGCTGAACAAGGGAGTAAAGACATTCTATTGGAGAGGTATATTTTCATACGAAATTTAAATTCAGCGTGATTCTATTAATACGAGTAAATAAATCATTCAAAAAATTCCATTTCGCTTGGCACCCATAGATCGATGCTTCGGGCTCGATAGCTTCATTAGAACTACGCATGAAAAATAGTGTTACTTGTGACAAAAATGTGAAATATACTTTATGATTAATGAATACGAAAAACAAAATCGATGTACAAGTAAACCATTTCGGTTACCAACGACGAGTTTCTCGGTTCAAGTTGGACTCATGTCAAGGAATGTCGCTTAGATAAATACTCGTAGGTCAGTTTAAACGCCCAACCGCTTTCGTGTCAGCTTACGATACGAAAACAGTTTTTTTTTAAACGTCTAGTAGTGATAACAGAACTGATACTCACTTAAATATATCCGTCTGAATCAGTACGGTTTTTCGAGCCCATGGACTGGATTGTACCCAAATTACTTTCAAAAATTTCTATACTCCAACGATGTCGATTGTGTCTTAAAGGCCGATTCAAAAATTCGATGAAAACCAAAAGAGCGCTATCATTCAATCTTACGATTAAACTACGATAATATGATTGTTTTTCGACGTATCTTCATGAATAATTTGGTGCCAATTTCTTCCGCGTTTCATGTAGACGAATTAAAAAAAAATAATTGAATTTATAAAAAAAGAGTATGTTTTGCATCGAATTTCTGAATCGGCCTTTAAGCACAATCGACATCGTTGAAGTACAGAAGTTTCTGAAAATAGTCATTTGGGTCCAATCCAGTCCATGGGCTCGAAAAACCATGCTGATTTAGACGGGTATATTTAAGTGAGTATCAGTTCTGTTATCACTACTAGACGTTTAAAAAAAAAACTGTTTTCGTATCATTAGCTGACGCACAAGCTGTTGAGCGTTTAAACTGACCTACGAGTATTTATCTAAGCGACATTCCTTGACACAAAAGGAAGCAAAATTTGATTTGCAAGAAATGATTACGTTACATTCTTTTCTTCCTTTTCTAAATCTCGTATTTTCTAAACGCTCATACTTTTAATACTTACATCGAAAGATATCAATACACCAACTGATAAGATCCTTTTATTTTTCTTTCTGACCACTTTCGGATCCCATCTTTTTAGCACTATTGCCGGTTTTATCACGGTATCTTTGAGTTCGTCTTCGAAGATTCATCTCCAGCCGATCGACCGCAATTTTTTGAAGACGATTGAGAAGATTTGGATGCGGAGATATGCACAGTAAGAAATCGGTTCTCTTCAGTATCCAGATTTCACAAATTTCGACTGCTACCACATCGGCTGTTCTCTGCTCGTTCTCCATAACGAGTGAAACTTCACCGAAATGACAACCGTCATCGAGATGGCAAACCTGAAATTTGACCGGTATCGAAACGTGTAATACAATATCGTAATAAGCCTCAAGCACAAAAAATAATTTTTGAGGTTAAAGCTTTAAGTATAACCGTTGAACAGTTTAAAAATAATTGGATAACCTCCTTTCCAGTACTCGTGTACACGGCAACGGTTCCAGCAGCTATGAAGTACAGAGCATCACCCGGCGTTCCAGAATTAACGATAGTATCGTTCGTCAGATAAACCACGGTCTTGAAAAATCTCAGAATTTTCGCGATCACTGATCTCGGCAAATATCGAAAGTAGTCAATATTTTCGACCACCCTCGAGTAATTGTGGAGCAGCAACTCTTCGCGAAGATACGGAGATACTTGGTCGATTATGTATTTGTCTCTATCGAACTTCTTTTTGTTGCGGTACTTGTAATAATTGAGGAGACGACGCTGAATCGAGTACGGTAGTTCTTTGTACTGCATGTATTCTTGCAATTGTTTAAGTAGCTTCAGAGTTCTCTTACTGGTCGATTGAAAGGTATTCATCAACTGAAGAAATTGCGCTTTGGGAAATGATACGTTTAGTGCTCATAGAACATTCATTTTTAGACGATAACGGATACAATCATAGATAAAGGATTAGCCGGTATTATTTACTTACCGATTATGTAAATGAAGCCGATCCGACCCAGCACAGTCAGTACGAGATTCAGTAAAATATCTTCCGTTGTCTTCATATCCAAATAGTGATAAGACGACACGAGAGACACAGTTGCGCGATTAGCACAAGCAAAATATATCTTTGAATTGGTATTTTTGTCCCGCATATGTTCCGACATCAGCCAAGACCTACGATATTTCTGTACATCACATACGTATTCCTGGGATATATCTGAATAAGTTGGTTAACCAACGTATTTTTGTTAACTCACCCATGATCTTTTCCTTCCCAATCAACTTCACGACCGGCCAGGGCAACGTATAGTTCGAGACATGTGGCCCAATGAATGCACAAAATGATTATTGTTGTCATCTCGTAGATTTTGTATTTTTGGAACGAGACCTTGTACCACTGCTCTTTCAAACGGAAATAAATACTTCGTTGATCAAATTACTGTTTTCATTTAAGTTTTAAGCGTGAAGCATAGTCTTTAGATAACTTGAGAATTGACACACTAAAAGCAAGTTCTCCGAAAATGTCCTTTTCTCATGCACAAAGAACCACTATCCATCAACCTTCCTCGAATTCATAAAAATGTAATGGGTGCTTACGTAACGAAGCTTTCTGGAATACAGCACGATTGTTCTGATCCTAAATATTTTTATCAGGTTAAGGGATGTATAGTACCATTTTGCATCTTCACTTCCAATTATCGTAAGGTAAAAGATCTCAATGGGAAACATGGATAAAAAATCCAGTAAAAAGAATCCCTTGAAATATTTGCTGAAAAAAGATTTACAATTTACATGTTAATTGGAAAGAACGGTCATTAATCAGTATATGAAGTTTCAAAAATCAGTCTGATACTTAAATAGACTTTTTATCGGGAATGGATCGATTTGATTGATTACACAGGTCTGCAAATTTTAACTTTTATTTTCCCCTTTGAGATTCAATGACTGATTCTAATGTATTTTGATGCGCTGATTACGAATATTAACTCAGTTTTCCGCCATCTCATCTAGTTTTCCCGGAAAACTCATTTTTTTATTTTCGTAAAAAACAACACCTTTGGAATCAAATATTTTTTTAATTAAATTAAATAAATTAAAAAATGGATTCTACAACTATGCTCTACATAAATTTACAACAATGCCCTAATAACGACCTCATAAGCAAATGACCTAAAAGATTTATGTTTTTTCGAGCTATTACTGTAGGCCATTAATTGAATTAGATAAATACAATTAAACCATCAATTAGGAGCAGTTCCTAGAACCTAAATAAAGCTTTTTTTCGAGAAAGATCATTACCATTAGTTTTATACAGTTTTATCTGAAACCACCTAGGGTATTTTGGTGAAAAATAAAAATATCAAATAGCAAAAAATCTGGACGTTTCGGAATTTTTTCATTGTTTTTCCCACATTCAGCGTCCCAAAATTTATCGGTATCAACCATCAAATCTCGGAGGGGGAGATCCCTGTAGACCTGTGTTATTGGAATACTGCATAATTTAAACATCGCTAATGAGAAAAAGAAATATACGAGAGAAATTCTCTGAACAAAGTTAGAAAAATATCGATTAGATTTCTCACACCTAGAATTGAGTTCTGGCAAGGAAAACGCAGAATATTATCGTAAACCAACCTAGCAACGATTTTTCGATCCAGGATTATGAGCCGAGTGCTATCGTCGTAGTGGCCGGTATGAAACCACAGTATCGTGTCTACGGCGAAAACAGCGTCGACGAAGAGAATGACGTACAATGAATTTTTGCTAGTGCGGAAGTCAAAAGCGAGAATAAGAGGAATAACGACGAGCGCTACGATCGTAAATACGGTCATGAGAGTTTCCCAGAAGCTTCGTACGTCGCTGAAGGGATACAAGATGTACGGATAGGTTCTGACGTGTCGACTAATCTCGTAATGAATAGCCGATGAGCTTTTGACGTAGACTCGAGTCGCTGGATGGCTCTTCGAGAGTACGGACTTTCGAATGCACCAACATCGGATTTTATCAATAATACGATCACCGTTGAACAAAGCATCAATTTCATCTTCTGCCTCTGGTACTTCACAGTTGTGAACGATGCGTGGATCTTTCTGTCGAAAAAAGGGTTAGGTTTTTTATTTCTCCGCTATTTACCAAAATATTGAGAAAATTGACAATGGTCTGAAATAATATATAGCGTACACGATAGTCATCCTTGGAGTATAATTCACTGGGTACCAGAGACATTAAATCCATAATATGTAGAGTTCAAAATTTGTTCGAAATTTTTCTTTTTTCATAATTCGTTGTTACGGGTGAAATATTGTAAATACGGCCGGTATAATAACGGATATTGAAGAAAATAGTGCTTTGAAATGTCAGTTATCCTTCAGGCGGTGACGCCAGCGGCGGAAAATCGTACCAAACGTACGACGCGTTACGTAGCTAGGGTTATATATATATACATATGATCGTGTTGTGACAGCTGATAGATGAGATACTGATGTCAGCTGATCCGTCGGGATGATGTAACCCCCCCTGTTTCGCGTTTCTCCGACGGAGAAACGGAACACGCTGGAAACTTTCGACGCGGCCCCTCGATACGTCGGTAGTGACAGTTGTGCAGTTTTGAGCTACGAGTCACTACCGACGGATGGCGCCACGCT
>JAPYZJ010000600.1:0-48608 GCA_030522765.1 Ophioninae sp. B BG-2022a
CTCGCGTGGTAACTCAATCTGTAATTTTTTTTTTCGATTTGAGAAATTTGGCGAGAACACAGCCGTTCGTCTATCGATTTGACATTGTCTGGTCAAATTCCATGAAATTCTGACAAGCCGTTTAGGAAATCCATGGGAAACTATCACTCCAATCTGCGGACGAGGGGGAGCGGGTGTGCGGCTCCCTCTTAAATCGTTCCTGTGTTTTTCATTTAACTTTCGACTAGCGAGTATTTCCGAAAAAAGTGAAGTTTCTCGTGTTCTTTCCCGTGAAAAGGGAATGGGCGATGAATTCTTCATTTGCGCTGATTAACCTTCGATTGCGTCAAAATCCGTTGGTAATCAAATTTGTCTAATCCAACGCAGTGTCTTTTCTCATTTTTACGCACCTCAATTACCAATCGCGTTCCAGCAGCAAAATCGCAGAATTGGAAGTGCCACCGAACAAATCGAAGACATTCCGCGGTAAAGGAGGATAATAATCGTCGTGCAACAAATGTCAAACTCGTCGATTCGTGAGAGCTGGATTAAAACACATTTTTGTTTTTTCTTTACTCAAGACAATTTGCGACGGATTTGTCCCTGTTACAATAATAACATTAGTAATAATCACTGCACATTATGTATCGTTATTTCTTGTTTGTTTGTTTATCTTTCTCTTTCTGCATTAATATTAAACTACGAATAGACGAAGCGCGTCGTATTATTTTATTCGTATTTATCGCTCTCGTTCTCTTCGTGTATATTGTGTTCGACTCGAAGTTCGCTTTTCGTCCGCTAGGCGCGCTCGCCTCGTCACTGTAGGCCGTGCGAAAATGACGCTCCTGTTGTTGCGGCGATAACAAGCGGGGAAGAAACGTAATCAAGCGACAAGAACAATTAAAAAAAAAAAGAAATGAACGCGCAAAAGTCAACGCAAGAGTTTTCGTCGATTCGCGGCCGTTTTCGTTCAATTGCTTCTTATTCGTAACAGTATTCGTGTTTTCGTCTCTTCCTTCTCGTATTAATTCTAAGCACTTTACACTCGACCATACACAAGGAAATTCTCCGTTTCATCACAGTCCGAGCATCCCTTCGCAATTTCAACTTTCTTGATAACGTGTAAATCTCTCAAGTTTCGATCCCTTGGCCCCCACCCTTCGCAACCCTCTTGTTTCACTCAGCGGAAGCGTCGAGAAGATAAAGGATTTATTTTAACGGTGAGAGTGGATCTGGTAGAAACAACAAAAATCGCTTGACTAGTGAGCGGACGCCCCAACAACTCAATACGGAAAAAAGTCCTTTTTTTTTGTTTTCTTTTTTTTTTCACTTTGAAACATAGATAAGACAAATACGAACAAAAAAGAGCGTAACGAGAAAAAACCGTGTGAGTCGAAATTTCAAGCGACCAAACTTTCGTTCAAACTTCTTACATTTTCCGTCGTTTTCACTTCGTCTTTCTTCTTTTTTTTTTTTTAACTTCTATCATCATCGTCAAATTGTGCATCTTTTATGATATTCGGAAAAAAAAGCGCTTCGGCGCGGTACCGAACAAGACTTCGTATAAGACCGCGTTCGATCATAATTTAATGAGGCTTCGATTACAATAAAATAAAGACGAGTTCGTGTGTTTGTGTGTGTGTGTGCTTTTTTTTGCGTACATCCGTGATTTATCGAAATTTGTTGTGTTTTTGTTATTATAAATACGAAATATTCCGACTTTTTCGTCTAAAGAGTTAGGTCTCTCTAAGCGAGCATATTATAACGGTTTTGAACATACACCCTCCAACTAACCCCCCACCCACCAACGCGCGCGCGCACACACACACGCACACACAGTCACACAAAAGACATAGACGCGCACGCGCGCAAACACGCACTCGCGCGTGCGCACAATCGCACATATACATGTGCGTGTACGTTTCTTTTTTGTTTATCCATTGTAGGCTATTATTAATAAACATAATATATTATATTACACTTTTTTTGCTTCTCATTTCCACTCAATCATCTTACACGCGTCATCGTAACGAGGGTTCGTTAAGGGTGAGGGGGCCAAGGCAGCTTCTTCCAGGAAAGTACACCACCACCTTTTTCGATCTTCTTTAGCCACATCTCGACTCCCTCGTGGTCTGTTCACCTATTTCAGGAATTATTTACATTTTCCATTCTTCCTCATCTCCCTCCCTCCTCTTTTTCTTTCATCTTTTTTATCTCTTCGTTTTATCAACGACACCACGATTCTTTATTATTTCTAGCCAATAAAAGAACTGGCAATCCACGTCCAAGTTTTATCCAATTTCCCTCGCTCGGTCATTCGTGAATTCTTTCCTCTTAAACGGGGATTTCTAACAGTTATTTTATGAGAGAAGATCTGGAACAGAAAGTAGAGAAACAAGAGGTTTGAGTCAAGGTAAAGGAACAATCACAGTATCGAATTTCTTTTCTTTTATTCGTATGTTTTTTATCCGAATTAAATTATTTTAAAAATCGGTTATTAGTACTTATTTTTATTGTACTGTAATACCCCGTTTTACGCGACCCCGTTATGCGCGGTTTCGCTTTAGCGCGAATTTCAAATTTCGCGTTAAAATGACTTGTATTTTTTTCTTTCACTTTTTACTATGTTTAATCGTAGACCTCGATATATGCGAATTTCATTTAACGCTATTTTTTTTCGGAACGGATCCCTCGCGTAAAACAGGGTATTACTGTATAGTGAATTATTTTTCATTGGAATATTTTCGATGTTAAAAAAATGTACTTTCATTGTCAATAAAGTTTGTTAAATCGTAAATAATTGTTTTACGATAGCTAAAGCGTTTGTCGCGACATATTTATGCGCGTTTACGAAATTAATTTCACTCTAGATAAAATGAAACATGTATATTTGGATTCGGGGACCCCTTAAGACAGCACTTTTACGAATAAAAATCTACGAAACATCGTAATTACGAAAAGAACCATCGTATTTCTATTAAAAACTGAAAAATGACGATTTTCGTAATTACGAATCGAAAAATCGTATTTTGGTTGAAAATGAAAAATGAAGAAAAGTAAGAAAGATTAGGTGCACGTACCTGGTACTTGATTGTTGTCTTGGGTACGGTTGTTGGTCAAAGCGTCCTGGAACGTATTAGCGTTGACGTTTGTGGCGACAGGCATAAAGGGGTTGCTGCTGACCATGGGAGTAAAGGGCATTGCCGCTGGGTTTAGGTTCGAGTTGAGGGAATCCTCGTTAGACAGATTCGACGATGACAGCTCGAGAATCGGGCCTCTACTGCTATTACTCAGTGTATCAAAATCCGTCAGGTCTAACAGGTTGTTGGTCACGTTGTTTTGCTTGCTATAAAAAAATCAGCCAAACGGAAACATAAAACAACCACGCTAAGTAACACCGGCCAATACACTAATTCCTGCGATTTTTCGCGAGCGCAACGAAATTTTAATAACGGGTTCTATTTAATATTAGGTGAAAAGCGTTAACTAATTATGCTTACGTCGATACGTTTGAACCATGGACGAAATTTATTAGTGGTTACATTTACGATCTGAAGAAATATTCAAATTATTTCGTACTTTTCATCGTGATTTTATGTATTCGTTCCCTCCCATGTATTTGTTAATTAACTATTTTTTTCGCAAACTTGTAAATTAAATTTCATGTATAAATTCGATAAATTTAATTCACGTAAATTTATAAGTACACAATAAAACGGTGTATTCCCGACCAAATTTTTTCCATGGGTTTACAATACACAATAATTACAGTAGGCGTACAATATCTACTACTCTCATTCGTCGATTATTTGGGACTTAAAGGGATAGGCGACACAGAACTGAATCCAAGGGTTTTAGGATACACCATTTTCTTAACGTTAATACAGCATGAAAAAATGGTACAAGTTGGTTAGACAATGTAAGTTTCGACGAAGCTTGCTATTTTATTTGTAAGACGATAAAGTAGTAAATATGCAAAATAATTTGTAGTAAGGAAAACACGATTTAACTGTGATATTCTAAAAAATAAAATAAAATAGCAATATTTATATTATTTAAGTTATACGTGTTATCGAGCAGATTAAATTAATGTTTCAAATATTTCTCAAAAACTCTTTAACATATGACTTTCGTAAGAAATGGTCTCCTTTTTTCATCGAGTATACACATGACAAAAAATCGTACGTATTTTTTAACCTGCAAATAGAGAATTCGCAGAAGCGGATATGCTATCTTAAGTGAGAGGTTTTTGAAAATAATCGTTTAGATTTTTGAAAAAGAATCATTTAGAATTCTGAGACAGAATCTTTTCGATTCTTGAAAAAGAATCGTTTTAACAAAATTCGCTCGCATGACTGCGATGAATTTTTATAAACAATTTTCTCTTATCATAATTTTTCATTAATCTGGAATGGAGGATAAAAATAGGATATTTTGTTATTGAGGCAATCAGTGTAGGATTAGCTATTCAGAAAGAACAGTAAATTCTACGTGGCCCCGAGGACTCAGCACGTGGGCAGTATATAAATCAATGAACATTCCACGTTTTGATATTTCGCGTGGTAAATGTGAATTTGACGTTGAGGAAAGAGTACCATTAATTGACTGGTCCATTTCGAATACTTCGACGATAAAAATCTTCTACAACAGAAAACGTTATTGAAAAGAACTTCAAATATTGTCGATTCTCGGGAAGACAATTTGGAAAAAGACCTCAGGCGGCATACTCATGCAGTTTGCCGAACTACTTGAAACAAATTCGACAACTTATATTAGCGACAAAAAAAAATGAAGCTCCGGCAGTTTTATAAACTTATAACGAAAATTTCATTAGAAATGTTTTTTTTTTCACGTGGAAATTCATTATTGTGTGCTCGCTCATCCTTAACGATTACTAACTGGGCAAAAATTCCTTTTTCGAAATTCAAGCGGACTAAATATAAATTGAGGGCCAAACACGTTTCATAAATAAATAAGGTTTTATCTACAATCCCCAATCTAGTCAAGGGCAGGAAGACCAGTTACAAATTTGAAAGAATCGATTTTTTTTTCCATAAATTGATAGTTCAATTTCCTATGAATATTGTGTCCAATTTTTACAGCGAAATTTCAAGAATTGTTGGAGTTATCTCAAAAAGACGCCAAGAGCGTTCGTGCTGAGTAAATAGAGACTATGCAACTTTGGGAGCGTTTTTTCTCAAAACTATGTTTTTCCCAACTGCTGGAGTGATTACGCCGAAACTATTCGACCAATTTCGATTAAATTTGTCACACATCTTTGTTACATCAGCAGTTTGTTGGTGAACCTCAATATTATTTTGGATTCCAAAAATAAAACCTACTTTTGCCTTAAAATATAGCAAAAATTTCATGAAAAATCACAAAATTGACTTTATTAAGCTGCCATTTGCTGACTTTGGCACATATTTCAGAAATCCTGGTTCACCAACAGTGTACAGGTCTTGCCTTTAAGAATCATTTTGATTTTTTTTCCGATAATTACAGCGTGAGGGAGAACTTCAGCAGTGTGGCAATTTTTTTTTTAATCTTCTTTTAAACACTAATATAGACGATGGAAAATTTGCATGAGAATAAAGGGTATATATTTTTTTCAAACAATTGAAATATGAAAGAAAACATATCTAAAGGTCAACATTTCTATGTGTAATCCTACCATGAAAAAAAAAATTATAAGAAACCCATAATTTTCGAGCTTGTAAATGGTCTTCCTGCCATAATTCGTCACACAAGGAAGTTTGATTTTAACACGCAAAGGTAAACGATATGTGGACATTCGTAAAAACGATCATTTTCTTTCCCATGATTTTGTACGCTCGTTCAACGAGAGGACTTGTTACGCAACATCGATAAACGAACGAAAGCAACAAATGTTACAAGCGATCACAATGCAGTACCTTGCGTCGTTGATTTCGTTTTTTTATTGTACTTGTAGCGATCGTTTGTGATTTGTCGAAAAGTATTGATCCAACAACCGACGACGTTAGACTACTAAAATTTTTAAATGCGAGAAAAAGCTTGAGACCTTACATACGTCCAGAATTTTCAAAACATCGATTTTTTTACAAATTATTATTCTTTATAGTTTTAGGCATATTTCTGTGCAAGTTGATTGTAAAAAGTCCCTATTGATAAAAAATTATTATACAAAACACGACTGCCCAACAAAAGGGCCTGATACACGCCTTGAAACTTTAAACACGTTTTTTGCAAAACTACTTTTTCTGACACGGTCTGCATGATAACTCATACAGTATTTAATATTTTTTTATGCTTTTTCTTTCAATATTCGAAATTGTTGTCTCTATAGTCTGTCAAACCGGATTTTTGATATCGTGGATAGAAAATTTTATAAACATAATTAAAGTGTGACATTTATGACACTAAATGCACACTTTTTTTTTAAACTGCCGTAAATTGCTAAATTTTTCGAATTTCAAAAATCCGGCTCGACAGACTAAACTACAACCTTCTTTTAGAAGAATTTGTTTACGTTTTCCAGATCTATCAACATTTGAAGAATAAATTATGCAGACCGTGGAGCAATTTTTTTTTCACAGTGCTTCGGAAAACGTGATTTTTCATGTTTTCATATTGAAAAAAAATGAAATATTTTTTTTTACAAAGTTTAACCACTAATAAACAATTTGTAAAAATTATTTTTATTAATTTCTATTTTTATCTCTCCTGGAAACAGTTTTTCTTTTAGCACGTTTTAGGCACTGCTGGACGTATGTAAGGCCTTAATCGGCGATATGCAAGTAGCTCGATACGAGCTCCTCGCATGAACGATATAATGGTTAATAACGGCTCTACACGGATCGGGACAACGGTGGGGCTGAATTCTGTTCACGGTTCGTCTAAATATGTTTCAGCCTTCCGAGGAACAAAAACCGAGATGTTGATGGATCAGCTGCGGAATTCACAAGGAGAAAACATCTCGGAATCTTTAGAAAATGTACGTTGTGCGGATTCAAAAAAACCCAATGTTTATTGGTTTATAAAACGATAATCTCCTTCGAATAAACTTTGCCTACGAAATTTTTTAGCCCAATCTCATTTTAAGATACGCCTGTTCATGGAATCTTGTTTGTGGCGATTTTTGAATCTTTTTTTTTAGCAAGTTTATTGTTGAACGAATAAACTTCAATTAACAAAGAATTAAGAACTAATTAACGATAAAAAAAAAAATAATTCATCTCGATACCTTAGCGCAAGTGTAAAAGAGTTCCGAAAATGTTTATACGTCAAATTTCGAAACCGAAACCGTACAATTTCTTTTGAGACGTGCACATTTTTGGGGCTTTATTAGGTGAAAGAATATAATTTAATGAATCAATAATTCATTAAGAACTGAAAAAAATGCATTTACATTTATTCGCTTAAAAATATTAAGGATTGACAACTAAAAAGTTTCAAAGAAACTATATACCAAAATAATAAAAGTTTAAATAAAATTAATCTTTCCATGCGATTCCATCAAGACTTTATTGAGGCGATGTTTCTAATCTTTATAAGATATTCGATGATTTTAACGAACATTTTGCAAATTTAAATACCAAATTCAGCATCGGTGCTTCCGAAATGTTTTTTCCTTGTCAACTCGATGCAAAAGGTACAAGCTCTACCGACTAGCGGTACTTCCCGAAGGGTCGAGCAATTCCTAAAGAAAACAATGACATGCAACTGGTGGCATCGGGCGCGCAAACAAGCCCAAACAAATAAAGAAACACAAAACGTGTACTTGAACGGCGAGACATGAAGATAAGAGACGAAAAAAGAAAAATATATATATATATATAAATTGTGGGGAGCTCAGTAAAGACTCGATAGAAGTTATAACAATTGAACTCACTTATTCGTCTTTACTAAGCCCGTGACGTGAAGTAGTTTACAATTATTTGGATTATTTACTTCGTTTATGCTATTCACCTTTCTTTCGCTATTTCTCGCTTTCACTCTTCCTATTGTCCTATCTCTTTACAGTATGTACACTAAAAAATAGTTTTCCACGACAATAAATGGTGAATAATGTGTCGAAATTCGCATAGCGCGTTCTCTCTCTCTCTCTCTCTCTCTCTCTCTCTCTCTCTCTCTCTCTCTCTCTCTCTCGCCACATGTGCGCCATTCCCAATGCACTCGATTAATTTACAGCGTTCTTTTTTTTTCAGAGACGGGGTGGGGTTGGAAACCCGAACTTCGAATAACCAGAAGGCTCAAAATCCCGAATTTGAATATTCCGAAACTACAAATTTTGTAAATTTCGTAAAGGTTTACGAAATTTGTTTGGGTTTGTTTCGGATCGTTAGTTTGATGGTTTACGAAATTTGTTTGGGTTTGTTTCGGATCGTTAGTTTGATTTTAAAGCCTTGATTTTAAACAAACCCAAACAAACCCAAAAATTTGCGAAATTTGTAGTTTCGGTGTATTGAAATTCGGAATTTTGAGCCGTCTGGTCATTCGAAGTTCGGGTTTCCTACCCGACCCCTCAGAGACTCGTTGATGCTACGATAACAAGGGTATGCCGATGCACACAATTAAACAAGTCGAATATCAATTATTACCGTTCCTGTACCTATAATAATTAATCGCGTTATACATTCTTGTTTATATGAAGTTATGTATTATATTAATTATAAAATATATATGTATGCAAATATTCGCGTGTTTGTGTGTGTGTGTGTTTATCTGGAGAACCGCAATCGTAAGTATATAATACAGATGCATATTTATTATTTTAGCAATTCCGGTTATTATATCAATGTGGTTATCTCGTGAATGGAGAAGCGATGTAGAGTGTTATCGTATAGCAGGAGTGGGATAGGAAACCCGAACTTTGATTGACAAGAAGGCTCAAAATTCCGAATTTTAATATTCCGGAAGTACAAGTTTCTTAGGGGTGGAGTTGGAAACCCGAACTTCGTATAACCAGAAGGCTCAAAATCCCGAATTTGAATATTCCGAAACTACAAATTTTGTAAATTTCGTAAAGGTTTACGAAATTTGTTTGGGTTCGTTTGGGATCGTTCGTTAGATTTCAAAGCCTTGATTTTAAACAAACCCAAAGAAACCCAAAAATTTACGAAATTTGTAGTTTCGATGTATTCAAATTCGGAATTTCCAGCCGTCTGGTGATTCGAAATTCGGGTTTTCTTACCCGACCCCGTTTCTCAAAGGTTTCGCCGGCATGAGCTCTACGAAACTTGTAGTTTCGGAATATTGAAATTCGGAATTTTGAGCATCCTCACCAATCGAAATTCGGGATTCTTAATCCACCACGTATAGCACAAGGATAAGCGATACGTTTCATAAATGCTCTGCTTCTATTCATTCTTTAACTACCATATTTCATTATTTTTCTCCTCTTTCTTTCTTTTCTTTCCAGTTGCAATTTGCAATAAATAGGGAATCGAGGAGCGCGTATTTTTTTTTTTGCGGCGATACGTCATGAGACAAACTTTTTAATGCAGGAAGACGAGGATGTTCACCTCGGAGAGAAACGTACGGATAAATATCAAGTACAGATCACTGCGGTCGCTTTCCAAGCTCTTCTCTTCCTTTTCTTGAAGACATTACTCTTTCAATTATATATCGCATGAAATTTTTAAACCATTCGATTTCAATGCGAGTGTGAATCAATATAACGATGTACTTTCACCGTAAAAGAAACAATTTCTAATGCAGTTCGTGTTTTTTTTCGATTTCACGAATCGCTCGTTCGATCAACGATCCAAGTGATGACCGTGAATTTTGCATGATTAAAACGCGACGAAAATTTCTCATTTTAAAATAGTATTTTTTTCATTATTTACGAAGACTAATTTCTCAAACATTTCTACAAATATTAGAAATGTATAGTCTCTTGAAATAAAATCTGTGACGAAAATAAAGAAATAAAAAATTCATGAAACGAGAACAGTAGCATTATTACGGTGGAATTCTTCAATGACGCGTGCAGTGAAGGTGGTTATCGCGAACCCTTCGGAAATCAGTAAAAAACAAGCTTTCTCTTGCCCTCTAAATTTTATTTCTCTCATTCGTGCACACTTTCCTTCGTTCGTTTCGACATTATCATCTCGTTGAAGCACTTTTACACGTTATATCGTTCGCAGTGTGTGTTTGTGTGTAGACAGGATAGATTCCATATTGACTAGTGTTTTCTTTTTTTTTTTTTTGTATTTGACGAGAACCTCGAAGTTCGTACAAATAATACGTACAGATTTTTATTTTTTGCAGCAGCAGGATAATGGGCGATCGTTCGGCAATATTCGAGTCCTTCGAACTTGGAAGGTGCGAAGGATGCTTTTAGGCTTTCGGAGTAGAGGCATAACTCGAATTAAAGCGGAAACGCTGTAGTATGAGCGTTTCGAGGGAGAGTTGAAAATCGCCAGATTGCTGGTTTGCAGTCGTTTCGCAAATAAAATAATCGCCACCCGAGACGGGAGAGTAGGACGCGAGCTTTATCGAATTCGACGTAGTTTCGTCGAGAACGGACTGATTTCTTGCGCAAAAGTGCCATTTGAGCTACCATTTTTTTTAGCATCAAATCTCGTTCGTTTTCCTTGGCATTTTCGTTCGATTTTATTTTTGTTTTCCTTCGCGCTCGTCCATCGACGCGTTTATCATTCGACTATGTTTTTTTTTTGTTTTTTTTTTTGTACTTGGGCATACTTACACAGTGGCATTGTCGAGAGTGATTGATTGGCTGTTGATGCCATTCCCGTGGTTCGTGTGATGACCGTTCAGCTCGCCCTCGATATCTCTCTCCTCAGCTTCGTCCTTCTCCGCCTCCTCGTTCTCCTCACGATCCTTCTCTCGCAACATTTTACTATCGCTTACACCGTTTCGGTGATTAGTACCGTTGCGAACGATATCGGGTTGGCCGTTGTTACCCTCGTGATTAACTTGCTGCTCAATGTTTATGAATTGCTGTGTCGCTTCTGATATCAGGCTCGCGGTCATCACGTCCTCGCCTCTGTTCGCACCCGGGCGATCCTTGTTCTCCTCGCTTGGGCTCTCCTCCTTCAACTTTTCAGACTCGACGCTTTCGCCCTACATTATTAATTCGACCCAGTCATCAATCGGTTAATTGTACAACTTTTTTTTTCTTTTATAAATCAAACGTTTTATCAATAAACTCATTCGAATCAATGCTAATTCTGTACTCTAACGGCTTTTCGAAAAATGCTCCCCGAATTTTTTTTTCGCCCATAAATAACTTTACTTTGTTATAGAGAACGATATTATTGATGCGGAGGAAGGTTCCTATCAATTTTGAATTTTTTATGACCATGTTTGAAAATTTTGTAAATTTTTTAATACCGTTTGCGTTAAAGCGACCACTTAATTTCGTGGCATCGAGGCATCGCTAAATGTAAAGACACATTATTTGTTTGGGTTTCTTTTCGGTTTGTATGGGTAAAAAAATAAAAAATTCATTTTTATTTATCAGGAAAATAAAATAAATTATAAATAAAAATTAGAATTTAATAAAATTACTAGATAAAATGAAATAAATACAAATTCCATAATAAAATGAAACTGATAGGAATCTTTTTCCGCATGAATTATATAATTATTTATAACAAAATAAAGCTATTTATAAGCAACAAAAAATCGGGGACTATTTATCGAAAAAGCCGCTAAAACACTGAATTACTATTGAAAATTCATATAACCTCTGTATAAATAATTATATAATTTTTTATTTCCATAAAAGATTTGTAGTAGTATACGGATGAATTAAAAACAATGTTTATTAATTAATTTAGCATTTATCATCGACAATAACAACGAAAAATCGATACTGTTTTCATGGGTCCGGATTTACCTTTGTGGGAGTATTCGATTGATTCTTTCCACGAGTTCTCTTCATTATCGCCTCGACCCGTTTGCGCCGTTGCAGTCGCTCCTCTTCCTCCTTCTTCAAACGTTCGACCATCTCGAGACGCTGTCTAAAAGATCAAACCCTCATGATTCTTCCTCTACGCTGGTCGATAATTTTTCGTTTTTTCTCTGTCTGTCTGAGTTACGATATTGAGGGGGGGAAGCAAGGATAAAAAAAACGATTTTTTTTCTAATACTTTAACTTATAAGAAATATTTTGGGAAAATTTCAAGTCATTACGAGCAAACTTTCCGGGTTATAGACAATTGAGTCTCCGGGCGCTGGGTCCCTCTGACCGTCACTAAGCCATTCAATCGCGTTTATCTCAAAACTTGGTTTTAAAGTCGGTAGTCAAAATTTCTCGAAAACCTTCGGACCGATTTCGTCTAAAGTTAGCACACGTCATTTACATACTAAATACTAAGTTCTGAACAAAGGATCTTTTTCAATTACAACGAATTTTTTAATTGAATCAAAAAACGCAAATTTTGGCAAAAATCCAAGTTTTTTCATTGCAGCTTCACCAAAAATTGAAAAAACAAATATTTTGTTAATTCCTTCGTTTAAAATCAAGATTAACTGATGTTCTTAAGAAATCTTTATGATTTTTCAATTTCGGATGAAGCAGTCATGAGTTATCTTGCCTATCGTATCGAAACTTTTTTTTTTTAGATGACTCGGTTCTCACCACTACCAGCGGCTCAATTTTCAATACGTTTCAATGAAAATTTAGGAGAATATTCTTAGATATTTAATAATGTACAATATGTTAAAAAATATTGATAAAGTACTACGTAAAAAAAATTACAAAAATATGCTTTTTTCGTATCTCAGACCCTTGTTCCCCCTTAACACGAATAAAACATTTTACTTTTCAGCTTCTTCTCTGGCTTTGCGCTCGGCCTCTTCCTTTTCGATTTTCAGACGGGCTTCTTCTTCTCGTCTCTTTCTGTCCTCTTCCTCCCGACGTTTCGCCTCTTCGATTGCCTGCTGAAGCCTCTGTTCCTCACTGTCCCGGGCCTCATTGGCTAAACGCAGCGTCTCGGCCTCGAGACGACGTTGCTCTTCTTCTTCGGCGCGCAGTCGCTCTTCCTCGAGGCGCTGCTCTTCCTCCTAAAATTTCGTTCGATGCAACGTATATTTATGAGCCATTATTCGGTCCAATCCGATTTGAAATATGATCCAATGGAATCGTATGTTGGGCCAAGATATTAATCCTTCGAGTGCATACTGGCCCCATAACGTTTTTTTTTACCCATAAGGTTTTTTTTTTCGTGTAAGTACGTATTTTTCAACGCCTGCCCAACTTTAAGCGAACGTTTTGGCATTTGATTTTCGTTTTGGTAATTATGCAGAAGAGGAGACTTAATTTTGGTGAGAGCATTTTTTTTTGCCATAAATTACTTTAATTAGTCACCACTAGTTATATTTAGCCGGCGAAGGCGCATATTTTTAATTATTAAACCCAAACAAACCCAAACAACCTGGGTTGTTTAGGTGGTTGGGGTTTGTTTGGGTTTGTTTCGGTATACTCTCAAAGGCTCATTTCGTTAAAAAATTCGTCTCATTTCGACGTGTAGGCCTCGGAGTATACGTAAATGCCCTATTTTATTGAATTTTTCGCCAAACTTCAAAACCTCAAATCATATGGAAATTATTAAAAATGTCAGCTTCCGCCGGCTGAATATCACGAGTGGTGACTAATTAAAGTAATTTATCGTAAAACAAAATCTCCCGCCAAAATTCAGTTGGAGCCCCACTTCTGCATAATTACCTTCGTTTTTGTCAAAAAATTAATTCAGGCCGATAGAATATGTATCATTTACTACCAAAAAACGTCTCTACAAAAAAAAAACAAAAAATGCATATTCACCGAAATACAACAATTTGAAACCCGTCATGGGTCAGATTGACCCAGTATGCACTTATAGATTGTCGGCGGAAGTGTGCACTCGAAGTTAACGTTGCTGTAGGATCGAGTTCAGTGCAATATTCGATTGGAATTCCGAGCAACTCTATTTTTAATTGGAAACGAGTCCGATCCAATGTTCGATTGAAATTTCGAGGAACCCTATATTTTGGATTGGAAACTAGCCCAATCCACGTTGGATTATAATCGCGTCGAATTCACCGTTCGACTGGAATTACATGAATTCGAATGTTGAAATCGAATCGCGTAGAATCGAATATTGGATTAAAATTATATAAAATAAGGGTGAATGAAAAGTATTAGTAAAGTTGAAGAGACGAGTGAATTTTTGAAAGAAGAAACTGAAATAGGAAAAGGTTGGCCGTACCAATCGTTGACGTTCTAGCTCGGCTTCACGTTCGGCTTGCTCACGTGCTAGTTTTCTACGCTCGGCGAGAGCAGCCTTGGCTTCCTCCTCGGTAGTGATCCTGATTCTGGCTATCATCGAAGCTGCCGAGGATGAACGTTTCGTTAAAAGGTGAACAAAACGAAATTCGAGTGAGTCAGTATGAACGTGACAGAGAGATTGACATCGAGAAGCAGGCGAAAAATTTGTTTCAAAAGGTAGAGTATCGTCGTAAGTCGTACGATATGGTTCATATGAAAAATCAAATTGTAAATAAAACAGATAACAAGACGCTTAAAAATATTATAAAAAGATCAATGTGCTACAATATTCACATCGCACGTTTGCAATCAATGCAAAAATATGCCACATAATTTTTCGTTTCCAAACGTTTTTTTTTTAAATCTTGCTATCTAACCCAAACAAATCTAAACAACTTCCCCAGCCTCAACATAAACCCAAACTGTCCGCAAATTCCTTATTTTATCTCCCGTGTTCGTAATATTAAAAAACCTATAATTTGTAAATTTTATGGAAAATTTCGATCTCCCTCGCCATAATATTACATAGGATATTATTTTTCAGTTATACAAAAAATTACAAAAATGATTTGACAGGGTTTTGAGCTGTAGCCGTGATTCTAAGGTTTTACAAAAAAAAAAAAAAACAATTTAAAAAAGCCGTCAGTTTGCCCAGGAAGTTGAATCGCTATTTTTCGATGGAAATCGACATAGATTTTGTGAAATCTCAAAAAGACGATTTTCCAATAAAGGTTGAGCGATCAATGTACGTCAAGCTCACCCGACATGTCAATCTCTTCAAGCTCCTGATCGGGTTTGGGTTCCGGCTCTGAGGAAGCTTTCTTCACTGTTGCGTTGTTGACGTTCTCATCCTTCTTATCGGCGTTCATAACTACTTGCTGCGGAACTTGGCTTGAAACTTCTTGAATTACGTTTGCGCTGTCCTTCGCAGCTTTTGACGAAACTACGTTGTTAGTGTCGGTGTTAGCAGCTGCCTTGGTGTCACGGTTATTGATCTCCCCGATATCATGGGGTTCCTGCGAAGAAAAAAAAGATGATTGACAAGTTGACACATTGCGAAGGTTCAATTTGAAATTTAAGTATTTTTAACGCTTCGTAGCCACATTGGAAAAAATGGGTTCGTCCATCACCTTTGAGCGTAAATATTAATGAATTTTCACTTCCAAATTTCACTTGTTAATGAGAAAAATAACCAAAGTAAATAAAAAACGTTGGTGAGTCAAAAAAAATGTCCTCCTTTCGCAAGGATTTATTTACGATATTTTTTAACACGTTGCCTCATGTTTTTTTTTCCAAAATTATTTATCGTATCATTATCTACTGTGTTAAAAGTGTGTTTCGTAATTTTTTCATCTACGTAGGAGGGTCTGGTCGTTTTTCTAATCGATTTTTTTTTATTGGCTAGGTAAAATCGAAAGACTGCGACTACCACGAAATTTTACGAAGCTGTCACTGAAGAGATTAAAAGTATAACTCATTCGTTGCTGCAATAATTGGTATATATCTATATCTAATTTATAATTTTATAAATACGGAATGGAGTAATAATTTGTAGTTGCAACTTATAAGGGCGACCCTTAAATTGTAAAATCTTTCGAAACTTTCTTTTCCTATATATGTATACGACATAAACTGCCGTATCTTATTTTTACGTCAACTTAGAAGTTTGATTTTTTCAGAACTTCAAGGGATTGCAGATCCGAGTATATGGTTTTAATTTCAACTCGATACGTTTACACGTTCTCGAGATAAAGATATCGATTGGTTTGTCTGTCAAGCCCCTTTATCTCGGGAACGCGTGGAGATATCGAGTTGAAATTAAAACGGTATACTCAGGTTTACAGTCCTTTGAAGCTCCGAAAAAATCAAACTTCTAAGTTAACGTGAAAAAAAGATACAGTCGTTTGAGCCGAAAAAAAAACGATATTTTAACTCTCAAGGGAATAACAATTTATAGAGTATTTTCCGTTGATCTAGAACTATGAAATTTAGCAAGTAATAACGTCTTATACTACAAGTATAGGGAAAAATCTCAAAACTATACATTTGTAGTTCAATCTTGAAAAAACTCGGAAAAAACTGCGAGACTGGATTCCTGAACTATTTATAATATGTAGCTACAAATTTTAACGGAGCCCTCGGTGGGCGAGTCCGATTCGCAATTGCCTTGGTTTTTTTCCTTTTAAGGTACGGAAACCTAAAAAAAATCTGGGATCTTACCTCAGATTTCTCATTGCCCTGATCCTTCTTTTCCTCGTATTTCTCGTCGCTCTTAACATTTTCAGCATCCTTGCCGTCGTTCTGCTTTATGATCTCGGTTACATTTTCCCGTATGAGTGGAGGATTTTCACCGCCTGGGCTTTGCAAGGGTGTCGCTTTTGGAGTTACGCGAGGTGAAGCTCTCGCGCTCTTGATCAGTTTATCAGTAGGCTTTTTCGCTGGTTCCTGATGGCTGGCTTTCGGGGTCGTCGGCTTCTTTGGAGTACTGTGAACCTTTGGCAGTGGTGGCTTGGAATCTTTCGTTACCTTTGTGTCTCCGACCAGATCTGAAATTGGTCGACGAGCGACGAGAAAACGAATATCACCAATGTGAGACAAAACATCAACGACGAGTTAGCCCATCGAGATAGAAAAAACAAATTTATTTCAACTCAAGCAAATTTCATGGTTTGAAATAAATTTTGAATAATGAAGGACAGGATGTACGATCTTTTCCTCCGGTTTATGTTCACCTGGAATTTTCCAATTTCGAAAAATATCGAATTTGGAATATTCCAAAAACTACGTACTTGGTAAATTACGATTTTATAAAAATCCGTAAAAATTTCGTATTTGGAAATTTGAAATATCGAAACATGGTACATCCAGGCCAGCATCGTGGTATTTGCATGTGCAACGACGCGACATCTTTTTCAAAATAAACAGTGAAAGGAAAATTATAAACGAAATAAAAGAAATGAGAGGAAAAAAATATGTTTAATCGTCAAAAGATATGATCGAATAGTCCTTCCACGTTGTTAATGCTTTATTTTTCCCTTTGCCTTTTCATCCCACATCCGCGGTCCTAATTTTATTGCTTTTCTTTGTTTTTTTTTCTGCACACGCTTTATGGTCTTTAGGAGGTAAAAAGCGATGCTCACTGTGTCGTTCCGTGACAGAAACGCCAGTTCCGGCAATAGAAGCGGGTCGCGGACGTCGCGGTGTAGTTGTGCGAGGACGCAGATTGACGTTACTGCTGGCCACACTGCTGCCACTCTGTTGACTCATGGAGCTGAGCGGTCGCGATGGACTGTTCGGCGTCACTTCACCACTGCGGACACCTGAATCCCACCCACGATAAGCATTCTTTTCTTTTTCTATTTCCATCGTCTCCTCATTATTTGCCAGCGCTTTCTATCATTATTGTCTGTATAGCTCGGCACCGCCTCCCGCTTCCTCGTCTTTTCAAATTCCACAGAAAGAGGGAGCAGACGAGCATTCTCATTTTTCATTAAGTCGTTTTCGTTTGCATCTGGTACTGATTGTTCTCGTTTGTCGTTCGTTAAAGTGCCACTTTTATATCAAAATCAATTCAGATTTACCCAGCTTTCAACGTCGGATTTTAAGAAATTCTTCGAGATTTTTTTTTCAACTTATTATATTCCGAGAATTCTCAATTCTTTAAATTTTTTTTCGAATATTTCAATTCTGAAGATACTAAATTGTCAGCATTTTCGTAAATCAAATTTTGCGAATTACGAATTCTTAGGATTTTTTGAAATTAATTATTTTTTGAGATTTCAGCCTCGAATGAAAAGAAAATTCAGTTAAAATGCATCCGCACAGGTTTTCCATTTTATCGAACTTTGGCATCGTTTGAACGTAACGAAAACAAATTCTGTTCAATTTCTCAAATTATCAGTGGCCAGCACCTCGAACGTTTTACTGTGAAAGTCACTTACATGGTTTTGCATACGTTCATTCGAGATTAATTTTCAAGAGTTGTGTATTATAATTGAAAATAAAAATGGCAAATGAAAATGATGGCACCTTAACGATGCAAGTTTCATCAGTTTCCCCCGTTTGTCATACGCCCCCAGGTGTGACAAATTTGTGAATTATCGAAGTGGCTTTAGGCTCGAGTGCCGTCTCGAAAAATCATAGACATGAAAAATCTCTTTCAATCATAAAACTGAAAACCCTATCCTTAAACCTAAAACTCCAAGCCACGAACGAATCAGCACTTGATCCAAACATAACGAATTGTTTATTTCACAGAATATTCTATCTATCGACACGATCTTTAGATGAACGATGTTTTCAATGCTACAGAAGAATAATGTACAAACTTATTTTGATTGCGTTCCTTTCTCTTTGCGAAAAGCTGTGGTTCGTGAGACCCCGTGTACAGACGATACAGAAATCCACCACCGTACAGTCGACCAGATCGAAATAATAATTAAGACAAAGTAAAGAAAAAAGTAAGATAAACCAAGGAACGAAAAATGATCGAAGAGTGATTTGTAAGTTTGTAAAAAAATATTTCAAACAAATATTGTATCGGTAAGTGAGATCTAGAAGTGAGTTATGAAGACAGTGAAGAAAAAAAAAAGAAATGGCAGAAAGATGTATTTGCACATCAAATACGTTATATATTTACAGACACAATTGTAATTATACGGTAACGAATTATTAATAATAGAAGATGTGCACCTTACCGGGTTACGAAGTAGTGGTGGTAGCGCAAGTGTTTTTTTTCTTTGCCTTTTTTGTATATACCTTCACCTATGTTGTTGGTAGAGCGAAGACGTAGAGAGAGAGAGAGAGGGGGGGGGGTGGAAGAAGGGTAGAAGGGAGAGAGAGAGAGCTCCTCGTTAATCAATAGAAATTTAGGCCAACTGCATAGTTAATACAACATTATATATACCGATTTTGCCAGTCGTGGAAACCATCCCATGAGCTTATGGATCATCAAGGACATATCTATAATCAATGAAAAGTACTATTCGGACTATCGTAAATTATTTTCCCCTCCACAAGCCCCGCACTACACTTGACAATTTTATTAGGTAATTTTAGTGAAAAATCGATCAAATCTTTTTCCATTTCAATTAGCAGAATTATGATTATTTTTATGTGCCAATTTATGATTTTTTCATTGTCCACCTAGATTGAAAATAATCGTTTTCCCTTTCATTTTATTCAGTGTTCAATTTTTTTTCAATTCTAATGACATTTAGAAAATAGTCCAATTTTTCATGTTCTTATTGAAATGCTCATTCGGAAAAAAATATACTAAAATCAAATTCGGACAAAGACATTCCGACATTACCAATACTGGCATTCGAACATTACAAATGGAATTGCAGTCTCGTTATCCAGTCGTGACGATGAGGCCTTGTTATTGATTCACATGGAAGGCTCGTTGTTTATTGCATGCACAAAAACTACGCGTGTATGTGTGTATCCATTTGTGATCCTTCAACTCGTGTCCACCCGATTACATCCCTGTGGTTGTTTTATGGTTATTTTCCAATTTCTTTAATCAATATTTATACGAGAGAACATGCGTGTTTTCTTTGAAATTTGTTATCGTGTATCAATTAGTAGAGAAGAGTTGCGAAGAGTTGATTGGGCTTTTGGTCAAAAATAGCGCAAAAGCGATTACGTAAGAAAGCGCGTATCGAGTTGAAAATCATAAAAAAATGTTTCAAAAAAGCAAGACATAGCTGAATTCATTCTCTTAAAAATCCGTTCATTAAATTCGATTATCTTTTATTGACGGAGCTATTCAATTTTTAATGCGGTAAGAAATATCAACTGGTATATGGCCACTTTTGAGCGTCAGTATATTCCAAAAAATTTTCCAGGATAAAGCAGAAAAAAATCGATAACTCTATAGGGGAAAGTATAAGCGGAAAAAATTTACCATAAACGGTGCAATCTGATAAGGAGAAAGTGTTTCAAAATGTCTGTATAAATAAAAATGAATCGTTACATGTGTTGCTAAGCGCACAATTTGAAAATGCTGGCAGGACCAATTTAGCTATCTTTTCAAAAATTGGAAAAATCACTCGGAAAAACGTAAAAACTGCAATTTGGTTTTTCTAATACGAACTGTTCCTTGATGTGGTTGACACAAATCATTGAAGAAAAAAAAACATATTTATTAGTTTCCGCGTAGACGAACTGCTACAGTAAAATAGTATTTGACAGAACGACGTCTGTCGGGTTACAAATACGTATTCCAAAACAAAAGTGATAAACATAATAAATCTATAGTCACTTGACGATTTATTACTTGCTATCTTTTCGATTCTTTCGCAATTTTTAAATAATCTTAATTTAGTTAAGATTAAATTTCAAAAAATGATTATTTTTAAATAATAATTCTCAAAATCCCCTTCCGAAATTATGGGAAATGAAAGAAATCAATCAGAACAAACACCCGGTTGTTCCAAACTGACGAAAAAAAAAGAATAAAAAAAAAGAATTTTATCCGGAATGAGGGGGGATGGTCCGAGCCGTTAGGAATGGTTCGGATCGACACACACACGAATGAAATTCCACGCGGACGTTCACAACCTACCTTGTTGCTGTTGATTCTGATGTTCGCGTGCTTTGCGACGGAGTCTCTCGGCACGCGTGGGTCTCGGTGGTTGGATCAATGGACCGGGCAAGGTGCCCATACTACGCGAATTATCATTACGTTTGAGAGTTTTGGTGGTGGCGGCGACACCGGGCGCCGCCAAGTGCGACATGCTGCGACTCATGCTGGTTGCGCCCAGTGATTGCTGTATCTGGTTCTGTTGATTATGCTGCTGTGTCTGTTCAGGGAGTGTTCCGAGCTCGCTGCTGTTGTTAATACGCTTCCTAGGCTGGGCGAGCTGATCCAGCCTCGACATCGAGTAAGTCCTACCTGGTGAGCGTGTGAATGCCTTGGCGCTCGTTGCTGATCGGGAGCTCTGCTGGGACGAGGAAACACCACCGTCTCTGGGTGATGGTATCGTTGGCATTAGATCGGTTCGCCTTCTGTTCACCCGAAGATAAACCGCGCTCGGAGTTACCGCTCCACCACCCCCGTCGCTATCGTCACCTGGAAATTTTTCCCCTTAGAAATAAGCGAGATACATCGAGCCACCCGGTTATGGAATCAAGTCACGACAAAACAGCATCGATCAAATTAAAACTCCTTTCAAAAAATTAAGCAACGTTATAAATAATTAAAGGTTCAAGACAATTAGCGATTAGGGGATGGGATTTGTGGCAGTACGTGAAACGGAAGTAGGGAGAGGGCTAGTATACGCGATGATCTTTAGAGAAAATTCGTTAGGGGTTTTTAGATAGGTGAACTTGCAACAATTTTTCGGATTCGCGGACGCAAGAATATAATTGTTTGTTTTTTTTATAAATGGCGATAAGATTTTGTATTGTTTTTCACGAATAAACTGAGCTGCAAGGCAAGTTAGTTTATTCGTGAAAAGGTTCTTCTCAGCTTGAATACTGAGTCCGAGTCTGAATTGTCTCAGCTTGTACACTGAGCTTTCGATCGTGATTCAATTACGAAAGTGTACATTTTTATAATTGATAAAACGTTCAAGTTATACAAATAAGTGGTTGGATTTTATTACAAATTTTAATATTATTTCAAACATCTATATCAAATATTTGAAAACAAATTGAGAATTTAAAAAACTGCATCTTTTGAAACTGGTTCCACTCGCTGTATAATTCCGAAAAAAAAACTTGACGACGGATGTTTGAAAACAAGAAAAGCATAGTGTTTTTTTTCTTCTAACAATTCATCGCGTGTACTTCTTCTCATGGGACTTGCCAATTAGAAAGATTACACTTTCTGCAAATGAGGGAGCGCGGACTTTAAATAAAAAATTCTAAAATAATAATAAGAATAATAATAATAAACACACAAAAATAACTACAACACGAGAAAACGCGTGCCAACTCGAGCACGCTGTCCCGGCACAATTCGAAAACGGACAAGAAATCGTGAACGAGCAAATCAGCCAAAGAGCGGAGGCGTTCACGGGATGGGTGCGAAACAATATTTCGTGGGAAGAGAAAAAAAAAACAAAAAGTACAATTCTGACATGCTTCGCAGGTAGAAACATCGTGCGCTGATAAATCGAGCTAGGGATTCGTAGCTGATCAAAACCCAAATCAGACAACCTGCTATAAATGAAAATTCGTGTACGAATCGGAGAAATCGAAAAAAATGCACGCCGGAATCGTAGATGATGGAAACGTTGGATGAACAATGAGAGGAATTTTATAGGGTGAATCTGCTTGCCCAGGGACGATGGAAAAATACGTATGGCAGGTCCGAATTGTGTTTCTAATGCAACACGTGAAATCATCATTCATTTGTTAATTTTCCAGTCCCTCGGAAAAAAAAATACAACGTCGAGCAGAATTTTCTTCCAGGCGATTCACAAAGGGTTTTCACGAAAAATCCTTAAGGGCATGTCGAAGACGTACCACGTGACACACGAGTGCGAGAGAGATAGTCGAAATTTTTAAATCGCAATTTCTCAAGGACGAAACATTTTAATCGTAAAAATCAAGCATCTATTTCTGTCTCTATGAATTCTACAAAGACTGATGCTCGATTTTTCGCTGTAAACTTCATCGACGCCGAGAAAACGGATTTTGAAAATTTGTGAGGTTATGTCGATGTTCGTCATGCCCTTAAGGGGACAATCCCTGCTGTACGCTGTTGGAACACGCAAACATGCTGTACCGGATTAGCCATAGAGCAGGAGCAGCGAATGCAATGGGCTTCGTATTGCCGAAGACCTCGCACCTGGGAAAAATATGAATCAGTATTTATAAAACCTGGAATAATACGATCGAGTGACTGATGGATTTGGAATACTCCAGGAGTGAAAATATCTCGTAGCAGAAAACGACATTGAAAAGAAATTTAAATATAGTGAATGCTTAACAACACGAGTTGGAAGGAAACCTGAGAAAACGAGTTAGAACAGATGTAACTGCTCGTATTGACAACAAAAAAGAACGAACCTCTGGAACAACAATTTTGCAAACCTGTAATTAAGAACGAATCAAAGTGACGTCTCTGTCAAATGTGGAAATATTTCCGCGTTTACTTGTCCTCAAGCATTACTAGTTATAACTCTGAACGTTCTTTCTCGAAATTCGAGCGTCTAAGAAGTGAATCACGAAAGAAGATCATCAAAATCACATTCAAGTTTCATTACGGTGAGCTTTTCCTTAAAGACATGTAAAAGTATCTCGTGATACGCGATTGCAAAAGAAACAGTCGAGATTTGTAAATCGCGATTTCTCAAGGATGAAACATTGCCAATGTTCAACAAAAGCGACAACTTCTGCGGTTATGAATTCCACAGAGACTGGTTTTCGATTTTTCATCCAAAACTTAACTGTCTCTGAGAAAACGGACTTGGAAAAATGTTGAGGTTATGTCAATATCCTACATGTCCTCAAAGAACATCGAATGCGATTTACTCGATGATTGTCTCGAATCATCCTATGTTAAATTTTTTAAAGTTCTCAAAAGTCATATTTTATTTGACATCTTGAGTCAAACGAAGAATTTCGGAATACAATTTGTTGCAAAGCCTATGCTGACTTCATCCGGTACTATAAGCATGCAACAGTACTCTCGATAACATACCACGCACCAAATAAGACATTCGGAAAATAACATTGATGCATATCGAACGCGTGTGTCTGTGCATGTGTGCCTCGATGTTCGTACTATTTCTGGATGCGACCAATGATACGAGCGGAATAATATTGTAGTTTCTATACGAGGGAACGAGATATATGTTAGGTTTTAGCTCCGATCGTTTTCCGAGTTAAGCAACGTTGCGTGTGACCTCTGCTCGGAGCGGTGACCACTTGGACGTGCAACGATTGGGGCATCAACCAGTCAGCAGGGGATCGATACTCCTCAGATTTGAGTATAGGTAAAAGTATCGGTAGTGTTTCAAAGACGATGTGCCGGAGAATCTTGAAATAGGTCTCTATATCGCCTACAACGGAACTTCCCAGTTTACCCGTGCCCTCTAGAAACTCGATGTCGTAATTAATATTCGAATATAAGATAGAAACATTTTACAGGAAATACTGAAACAATATTTGGCACAGAATAGTCAAAGCCTTCAATAGCGTACCAAGGAAAAATTGGAGCCGAAGAAAAGTGCTATGTGTGAATTTCGAGAAGTGGAAATTGGGAACACATCGATTGAAAGTACAACGTCCAATGGGCGTCCAAAATGAGCTGACGACAAGTGTGTTGGTGTGAGTTAATCGTGTCAATGTTTGCTCTTCTGGGTCACGTACATTTAACGCGTATTTCTGTCACATACACACACACGCACACACACACGCACACAGAGAAACAACGAAGAAACGTCTCTTCTCCAAATCGTATATGTTTGTTCCCGCATTTTTTTTTTTTTGAACGTGGGTTTGGAAGAGAAAAGAAAGCGAATTGAAAACCAAGTCTTTTGGTAAACAAGAACAGAACACGGGTTAGAGAAAACGAGTTAAAACAATGTAATTGTGGGTCTTCGGAAGCAAATAAACAGAGATAATAAAAAAGGAAGAAAAATAACAAACAAACAACGAAAAAGTGTGTATATATATCTCCCGATGCAGTGGTGGGCTCTCTTCGGACACTCACCGGTGGTAGCCCGATGCATCGTCGAACGCCTAGTCTCGTTATCTGATTTATCGTTGATGGCTAAGATGTCAGTGGTGGGAGGCAGCGAGAGGCTGGCTCTCTTATTTTTGGCATTGGTTAAAGAAGGATCGGGGCTAGAATTCCAATTGAACACCTCGTACATAGACGAGGACATTCTCATATCTGCGAACAAATTCAATCCAACGAAGACGTAAACTTTAACCTCTTAGTAGTGCTAAGAGTAATGACGTTTCGGTACTGTTTTTTTTTTGCGTCACGAAACGAACACTTTTCGTAAGTCTTACAAGACCAGTATTGAGATTGTCGAGGTTTCTGAAGTCAAATTTAATATCAGATTTTCAAATCTCGAAATGAAGAATCCAGTATGGTGGACGTGAGTAGGAAAGCAATTTGACTCCGATAAAACTGAAAAGCGTTCGGGGCTTTTAAAGCTGCAGGTTCGAATCTGCAAGAAGGCGAATTCAACTTTTCCTTCGTTCAACGAACACTTCTGACTTTTGGTGTTTGAAGCTAAGCTTGAGCTTAGAAAAACCTAAGAAATTCTATAATCGGATTTATCAAAACAAACCAAATTTCTCAATAGAAGTAAATTTTTAGAAATCTACTTCTACTGAGTAAATTGTATTACATTGTATTTTATTTACTGTCAATAGAAATTTCGACATCGATTGGCAACAAATCAAATACAATTTTTTAATTGAATTACTGACTTATTTATCGCATATAAATGATCTCGCGTTCGTCTAAAACTGTTTTTCGAATTCCCATCCACTCCTTTGGATGCGTTATTTTGTATTTAGTAAATCTGAGCTTAAATTTGTATATTATACTTACGTCCGTCGACATTAAACAATTATTTGAATAAGAATTTTCAATTCCCCATTTATTAAATCTGACTTCGAATTTCTATTCAGCGATTTTTAAATCTACGATAGGCCAAAGAACAGGCAAATCGATAAGAACGTTTTTTTTTACCACGAATGTTGCAAGACAAGGGAAGCACGATTTTTTTCATCCCATATGAGTGTCACGAACAACCAAAGGGTTGAACAACAAACTCGTCGATAAAGAAGGAACAAAACAAGGAATAGAAACGAAAAGAAAAAATGAACCCAAACGTTTTGTGCGCAGAGAGAGAGAGAGAGAGAGACCGGTGAAGGACATTGTTGTTTCAAGCAATCTATTTGCACTTCTTCCTCTCAATTTCCCAAGATCGTCAAAAGCAACAATCATTTCGGGACTTCAATACGTTTAGTGATAAGAGAAGAGAAAGGGAAGTGGGCAATTCGAGTTTAAAGATAGATCGGAAATGGGTGATTGGGCAAACGAACGAGGGGACCGAATGAGTCTGGTTCCTGTAGAACAATAAATCGTGTCTGCGTCAAATGTGCAATTTGGGTCCATCGAACAATGACGCGATAGTATCCTCTAAGACGAATGTTTACGAGAGAAATTAGAATCGTGTTAAAAGTTGTAGTGGCAAATGATAGAATAGCAGGATTCCAAAATTCGTCGGTCCTAAAGTACAACTTCTATAATGCCGAAGTCGGGATTGGGTAGGAAACTCGAACTACGAATGACCAGAAGGCTCAAAATCCCGAATTTGAATATTCCGAAACTATAAGTTTAGTAAATTTTTGGGTTTGTTTGGGTTTGTTTAAAATCAAGGGTTTAAAATTAAACTAACGAACCCAAACAAACCCAAACAAATTTCGTACTTTTTTTGGCATGACTTTTAGGAAATTTGTAGTTTTGGAATTTTGAGCCTTCTGGTCAATCAAAGTTCGTGTTTCCTAACCGACCCCCCGAAGTCCATGAAACGTAACGAACATTTCATTTTTTCAATTTCTCCTGTTAGCTCTTCAATCTCGTAGAGATAAGACAATGGAAGATTGAACAAAGCTATGCGAAGTGAAATAACTCGTGCAAAGAAGCGTGGCGCGTTGTGACGCAAGGGCTCCGCTATATTCTAGTGCTCGGACTACAGTCCCACATCTCGACGAGAGTGAAGAGTCCGTACAGTTTGTGACCGATACGTATTGAAAAAATAGTCGATCTTTTTTCTTACGTATTCTCATTGGAGATTCTCGACGACAAATTGGAGAATAAAAATTAGATAAAAAGAGAAACAAAACAAAAAATGTTAAAAAACGTGTTCCAGTGATGCAAACTTTAAGGTCATTAGCTCCTTTAATGTCTCGTCAGTAATGTAACCGTATCGTGAAGTTGTTTACATAGTAGGGGTGGATTTTCATTTTTCTCCATTTTTCCAAAATTCCTTCGACCAATTTTCGGGCAGTGAATGCTGGTAAAGAGTTCGAGAACTGAATAAGTAAATAAATATAAGGTGTAGTAAAAAAAAATCCATAAATATCCCAATAGATGGCATTAGTTATCTGTATCTCCTGCTTCATAAGTTCGATCGGGTTACACTAGATGGCGTTAGAAATACGAGATTTTGTACTAAACAAAATTTTCGACAGTTTTGTGATTGGTTGACTCCAAATAATAATGGATTTCTTTTTACTACACATAATATATCTATTCGTATGAAGTAATTCGCCACATACGATATCAACATTGAAAAAAAGTAAATTCGCGGTTATGTTTTCGGGGACGACAAACGTGAGCATCGTGCCAATCTACCAAGGGAACAACATAGAATTCATCTTGCATTCGCGAGGAAAAACAAAACGAGAAATAAGCTGAAAAAATATAATGGTGAGGAACGAAAAAGAGAGAACGAAAGTTTCGGGATTGAGGAGCTGCAGCCCACTTGACACATATACACATACACACAGATATTCATGGTAACGGGTCTGTCGAGGGTTCTAACGATGCTGTGTGAAACGAGACTTTCGTGCATGCGAAACACGAAAATAAAAATAATCAGAAATTTGAATGAGGATAAATGAAGACAGTGATAATAAAAGAAGTAAATATACAAGTAATTAGTTAAATCGGACATCAGGGCGTACGCTAGACTCTCAGTGCCGCATTATCCATACAGATTTTAAAATACAGTTTAAATTCAAACTTTAAAGACAGCTTAAATTTCTTAGAGGAGAAAACGATGTTGAAAAGAACTAGGAATATCATCAGACGATTTGGAAGAAATCCTGGACTTCCTATCGTAAACGTATTTATGCAATTTGCAGTTTGTCGCACTAATTGAAACAAATGTGGCTGCTCATATAAACAACGAAAAACATGAGGTTCCGAAACTGAAGTTTTATAAATAGGGCATTCCACGCGGATTCGACCTAGGTCTGATACGTCACCTCTCCGATTTGACCCGCGATTTTTTATGTTATTGTACTATCTCTGAAAGGGATTCGAGAATTTTTTCCGATTTTTTCAGAACGATTCGACTTCACTATATTTTTTAGAAACGAAAAATTAACCCCGAAATTAAAAAATCGGAAAAAATCACTGTTTTCAACGCTCACAGTGTTCGATATGTGACACTGGATATTGGTGATTTTTTTTCTGATTTTTTAATTTGCGCGATAATTTTTTGTTTATAAAAAATATTGTGAAGTCAAATCGTTCCGAAAAAGTCTGAAAAAATTCTCAAATGCCTTTCAGGGACAGTACAATAACATAAAAGTAGCGCGGGACGTTATTTTTTGAAATCTGTTTCCTTAATTTTGAATTCAGGAATAAAAGCGTCTGAATAACCCTAGTTTAATAAAAATCGAATGTAATTTATTTGAAACAAATGATTCGAACATCGTTATATATATTCTTCTACATAAAATCATCACAAGTTTGCGATCACCGGCGTATTAAATTCCAAATCAAACGAAAGGCCGCGTGATAAAATTTTCTCCAGGACTCGCGCTGGCTCAATCCGGCACTGACTACACTCAGAACTAAGGGAACGAATATAATTGGCGAGAAGAGAGTGGGGCTTGACGTAGTCTCCGCAAAATATCGCTTGATCCGAACTCGATGTTTTCCTCGTTGTATTTCTCCTCTCAGTGTCTTTTGAGACGACGACAACTTTAAACGCTGAAAGAAGACATGAAAAGATCACGACGAAATATCGTTAATCCGCGTGATGAACATCCACGTGGAATAGCAAACACAAATACACTCGTCTCCAGTGATGTACGTGTGTATCAACGTGCACGTACACATAAAAGCTGCATGTGTATGTGTATCGATGCATCCGTGAATGGCTCAGCTAAATTTTGCAAGTCTCGATGTTAATATCAAACACAGGTCGATGCATAATCATCGGGACTCTCTTGGCTTCGTCAGAATCATGTTGCGAGAAAAACCCTGTTTGTTCGCGTGCAAAACTCGGGATCGGGTAGAAAACCCGAACTTCGAATGACCAGACGGTTCAAAATTCCGAATTTGAATACACCGAAACTACGAAATTTCGTAATTTTTTGGGTTTGTTCGGGTTTGTTTAAAATCAAGGCCTTCAAATAGAACTAAAGATCCCAAACAAACCCAAACGAATTTCGTAAACCTTTACGAAATTTACATAATTTGTAGTTTCGAAATATTCAAATTCGGGATTTTGAGCCTTCTGGTTATTCGAAGTTCGGGTTTCCAACCCCACCCCCAAAACTCGCTTAGATAGTTTCTGATGGGATTCAAGTTTTCATCGTTCGAATGCAACGAAAACAGTAATTTCTCGATTTCACTGATTTTTTTCGATAAATCTTCACTCATATTTTCAAATATCGGGTTTATCGGAAAGTTCTGTCTGTTTTTGGAATAAAACAAAATACAACTTTTTTTACCGTCAATAAACTTTATTAAATAATAGAATTGCTATTATTATTTATTATTTATTGCCAACGCGAGGGCAATTTTTGTATATCCCATTTTTTGATAAATGTGTCATCTTTTGATGCGAAACATTGAACAAGTGCTTGTTTAATATCTTCTTCAGTTTTGAATTTTTTGCTCTTTAACAAAATTTGTTACGACAAAAAAAAAGTGATTGTCCGAGAGTGCTAAGACCCGGGAATGTATAATGGATGTCACAGAATTTCCAAGCTTAGTTCTGAGATTTTTTGACGAGTCCCCAAAGCAGCGATAAAAATAGAAACCCGCATATGCGCCAAATAAACATCTGCTGACGCGTTCAAAATTGTTATAGAAACGGATAGAAGTTTCCGGTTGACCTAATGTGTGATATATTTTTCAGAATAATAAACGTGACAACATGAACCCATGGGAAATTTGTTCTGGCATATTCCGAGTCAAGAAAATGATTCCATAATTGTTGACTCGCTTATGTGAAGACATGCCCAATCTGACTCGCCGGAAAAAATAAATTCAGAATACTACAAATGGAAAAATTAAAAAAATTTGCGAAACGAGTCATGTGTTCATTTGTTTTGACTTAGAAAGAGAATTGAGAAATATGATTTGTAGTTTGAACTTTGAGTGCAAATATTTTGGTCATTCTTTAAGTTGCACGTCTTTGAAAATGAGTCTTCAAAGTGAACTTATTTGTGAAAGACCGTGAAGATTAACACAGCGCATGTTACTTTCATATTTGCACCTATACGTAAATAAGTGTATACAATTATATAGTCATTGCATTCGCATATCTTACTAAATTTTGCTATGGAATATTTCAGTTCGAAACTTATATGAAAACCGAATATTCAAGACTAAAACTTCACAAAAAAGAATGAATGCCAATAATATTTGAACTTCCGATCCGAGTTGCAGGGCGTTTAAAAATTCGGAATTTGAAAATCAAATCTTATTTCATTATTTCCAACTTTTGATTATTTCAATTGATGCTTCGAACTTTATCGAAAATAAATCAAAGGAAATGAAAAAAAAACTATTGCTCGTTGCATAATTATTATAATTCATCTTCCGGAGCAATAAACTCTGTAAAATGATTATAGGAATCATTTATGTCGAGAAAAAACGAATTATACGATAAGATATTTAATAACTATTTATATCCCGATTAAACAAAATCTATAACAATGATAACAGTAACTCTCAATCGAAAGCAGATTTCGAAAACAAATTATCTTCAAAAAACGACGAAAAAGGCATAATACAAGAACGAATAATGGTTCGATAAATCAGAACCGTCTCTGTCAATCCAAAACCAAACCTGTTTGTTTTAGCTTCATCCCTTTTAGCCACATCAAAATTCCATTTAGGGTGCAATATGTGTGATCGATGAGACTCATGATGTTTCTAGCCTCGTATACAATTGCAAGGAATCAAAAATCGTGGAGTATGTTTAACTTTGTTCTGTGTTTACTTTCTTCGTGACGACTATTCAACAACAAACGACTCTACTTTGTACTCTATCTCACTAGAGCGATACTCTAAAAAAAAAAAATAAATAAAAAAATAAATAAACAAACGGAAAAAATCGAGCCGTATCCGTACCTCTTTTCGATCAACGTAGGTCGCTGGATATCGAGATCTCGCCTTACACCAAGACACATTCGAACGATTAAGAAAAGAAAGGATCAAAGGAAAAACACGTTGATTTACCAAACTAACAACGTGAACTTACTCTCACAGAAAATTCGTCGTAATTTCAGCCCAGAAGTTTCTCAATGAACTGAGACAAACGACGTCAAACGGCAGGAAGAGGGAGGGCCAATTATTTTGTGTTTTTCGTCGAGAATGGAATCGGGATTGGAAAAGGATACGAAAGGTGAAGGAAATAATTTTACCTTCGCCAGGTTTTCGATCTAGACCTCCAGCCGAGGTTGCTCGCTTCTTGCTACCGTCGAGCTCTCGCTCGGAGGATCGTCTCGTAAGAGGCTGGCCCGCGGGGAACATCATGACGTTGGTGGTCGATGTAGCTCGGCGAGTACCCCAGAAAGAAGAACCACCAGTGTCCGCAGGCTCAAGCATACGTGGTGTCGAGCTACCGAACGCGAATTGTATTTGCGATCTTTCGTTTTTCTTTCGTGCCTCGATCCTTGCTTCTCGTTCCTGATTCTTCCGCAGTATCGCTTCTCGTCGCTCCGCCTCGGCCTCCCATATCAGACGTTTTCTCTCTTCAACTTGGTTTCGCCTGAAAAACCCCGATAAAAAGGTTAACCCCCGATAGTCCAAAATTTTGATTTTCCTATAATTGTGATTTTATTATAATAAAAGATAACAGCAGAAATGATTATTTTTAAACTAGTTTTACAATAATTATTCATTGTTTTTTTAAGGACGGAAATTGAAATTTTAGTCGCTGACGCCAACGACCGCGATACTGGTGATTGTAATGTCATCGTATTTATGACGTCACGGTATGTTACGCGGAGAAGAATTAATGGTTTATAGGACTTATGCGTTAGGATTTTAGTACAAATGTTCTGTCTTGATACCTGTTGCTCGAGAGTGAGGAGTGACAGCACCATTTTCGAGCAAACCTTCCGCATATTAAATGATTCATGCAACAGCTGTCGAACACTTTTTTTATCGACGTCTGCCATTCTAGCATGCCGTTGGATGCTCAGACGACAATCAGTATGAATTAATTTAGCAATTTTTTCAATCTTTTTGTTTGGGTTTGTTTGGTGACGGCCGTCCTGAGTGTTGATCGTTTTAGGTCGTTTGATGCTTTTTTTTTAAATCGTTTACACCAATCAAAAACTTTTGTACGGGATAAACATTCATTCCCGTAGACTTCTTTCAAAATTTTTTTTTTCAACAGTTTTCCCTACTTAAAAAATTTGCATTTTGCTTTATTCCAAAAACGGACAGAACTGTCCGGTAAACGGGTAATTTTGGTTATGTTCGCCACGTTTTCGCCATAAAGATTGAGTATAAAAAATATATTCTTTTTTCGCGTCATTCAATGAATTCATAGAGCACGGATGAAGGAGAAATCGCGAAAAACTTTGGCAAATAACAAATTCGTAAGCTTTCTGGAAAGTCTTCGAACACAAAGTAAATTGACCCAGCTAGACCTTATTTTTTTTTTACCTGTCGCTGTCACGAGACCTGAGCTCATCGATGCGTCTTCTCCGATCGGCCTCCCGTTTCTCGCGGAAGCGTTGAGCCGCGAGTGCCTGCTGTCTCAGCTCCTCGAGTTTGCGCTGCCTTTCCTCATCCTGTCTGTCCCGCACGAGTTTCGCCCTGTCGACGTCTTTCGCGCCACCAATCGAGTCGCGTCCTGCGAAATACGCAGAAATTGTCCAAATTACCAGACGTCAAATTTCTGGCTCCTATCATGTCAAGGGGGAGGGGGGGGGGGGGTTGATTGAAAAACGTATTAAAATTCAGGGAGGGATAAAGGATTTTGCGCAAGTGCTAGCGCGAATGTCATCAATGTAAAACTTTTTAACGTGCGTGTTAAAAAATAAATGGCATGATACCAAAAATAAAGAATTTGAAAAAATGGCGCGTTGTATGAACGGTCGTGATTTGTAGGTTTTCTTGCTATATGGTTGATTAAAGAAATGATACCTGGATTGTCATTAGGATGGTCACCATCTAGGGAGTCTTCGTCGTAGAGACTGCGGCGCTTCAAATCTGCCGAGAACAAATAATATTGCAACATTCGTGGATTTTAGCGTTACGAAAGAAAAATAAGTATTTGCGAAAATGATGAAGAACGCGAAAACAAGGCTATTATCATGCTGGCTTTATTAGCTCATGGGGAGCTTTTAGTGCCGTTTAATGACTACCGCGTAAGAAGGCAGTTTTTGTCAGTGAAAATGAAGCCTTTATCGACACAGGTTTTCCGCAGTTTCCCCTGTGCCTTCGTGTGCGGATATGATGCAATGGTGCATTGGGAAAACTGATGTGGGTGACGCTCTAGCGCACATAGGAACCGCACATGACGAAGGGAAAAATGTAGTGTGAAAAATGAAAGGGATTGCGAACGAATGCAAGGGCATAAGAACGAACAACGTATATTTTTGGCAAGTTGCAACTTTCCAGTTTACTTTTGACGATGATGATGAAGATTACCTCCTCTAAATGCAGCTCGAATTTATTGATATAATTGCTTACTTTTTTTCTTTTTTAGATAACTTTAATTTTTTTAGAAGATTGATTTGGTTTGATATTGAAGATTTTGATGGCAAATGAAAAAGAAAAACGGATGTGTTTAGATTACAAAACTTTTCGTTTCTTTATTTTTGTTATTATTATCTGGAAGAGACGAAAATGTTAAACTCGATCAAAAATTGAAACGTTTAACAACAATAAAAATCAAGCTTCAACGAAGCCAACTTCATAATTTTTATTCCACGTTTGATAAATAATTTGAAAAAAAAAAGAGAATTCTCGTTACGTTTAAACTGCTCCGAACTTCCAGCCCTACTGACTCACATCTTTTTCAATTTTAGCTAACACTTTATACAACACCGTTGCAAGGTTCTATAACCAATATTGTACAGATTCCAATATTTTTTGTTTTTTGCATCAGATCTTATATTTCAAAAAAAATGCATGCACTACTGGAGGTGTTTTTCTCAAAAAGGTTCATTTTGAAAAATGATTCTCTTTCCACCACTTCGTACAAGAAAAATACTAAAAAATCGGACTTAAGTGTATGTTGAATAATCCTTCTAAGAAGAAATCACATTGTTTCTATTATATGGCCAAAAAACATCGACACACTTTGGCCTTTTGTTGGGTTGCAGGAATAGCGGTGTCATCCCGTGACTTTTATAATTCGACCGCTCTATCACGAACGCGGAGACGGCAGAGATTGTTCTGTCTCATTTTGCGCATGTAAATAATGTTCCTACCGCAGTTCCCCCTCCCCACTCGCGGCGAAAACTCGCGCTCGGTTTACCTCGTTTATTTATTCATTATTGCCACCCGTCCTGACCCCACACCCACCCCGCGTATCGCGTGCTCGTTCGTTAATTAAGAACCCGATGTGACCGCCGATAACAATTCTTCTGGGGGCCTGTCAATTTCCGCGCGGGCAATTGACACCGAAACGCGATGATAATGCGGTCGAAACTCATCGATACGAGTTTAGTGATAGTGGCAGTTTATATATACTTTTTTATTCACGAGAATGAAAACGTTCGTTTTAGAGAAAAAACGTGTCAAGTGCGCTGGGGGGGGATTTCACATTCCGAGTATTACTATCACGTCGTACATGGACCACATTTTATCACAGTTATAAGGTATTTGACACATGTAAGGCCCACCATATTTGTTTTTAAGCACAAAAAACAACTATGAATGTTAAAATAAAACAAAAGTTTTTATTTAATCATTTATTGAATAATCAACGTATTAATAATAATTTTGATTCAGAAAACAATGTTCACTGTTAACTGTAAGCTATTTAAAAAAAAAAAGCATCTTCCGGGTCTTATTCTGACCACTGTTCCTAATAGAGCCATACCCGATGTAACTTCGTACAGAAGAAATAACAAAAATATATAATCTTCAATTTTTAAGTGAATTTTTGATAACACATGTATAGTGCTGATAAACCACTACATATAATTAGAGTAAAGATTCACTATGTAATATTTAAAGAATTTTTTGTTTTCGAAAGTTTTTGTCCGTCGAAATTTGAGAGACGCTTACGTGCGTTTGCACGTGCTTTCTATCGACTGCAAATTCGTTTGGGTTCGCCACAGCGCGGTGGTTGCTATGACAATTGCAGCCATTCAAAGTCTCGACGATGAGAGCTCAATCCGTTTGACTTTGTAGTTTTGGAAATTTAAAACGTGGACTTTATTAGTCACTGTGCCTTACATGGGTCAGGTACCTTATAACGAACGAAGAGAACATTTTTAAAAAATCGTTACGTTTCAACAATACAAATTTCAGTCATTATAATTCACAAAAAATTAGAAAAAAGGAAGGGTTTGTTCGCAATTATACGTCCTTTTGCTTTTCAACAAAAGTTTACTACTCGTGCATCACCATGTACATTTTTTTTGCTTTCTCCAAAAAACATATATGCTTCTATATTTCCTATAATTTTTATCCGAATTTAATAAAAATGGAAATATTATGCATTCAAGAAAATCTCATGCTGTTTGTCACATGTTTGGGATCAAGGAGAATCGTAAATAAATGGATAAATATTACACGTACTCATGAACGCGTATAGGTCCCTGCATATAAATTCATAACGAGGGTCGCCACAGAAATGCAACTACATTGAGTCGCGACCAAGAGTCATCTTCCTCTTTTTTCCTTTTTTCTTCGTAACCCCCCCCCCCCCCGCCCCTCCTCAACGTTTTTTCTCGTTCGATGAAAAGGTCGCGTACTTTTTGCCCTCTTTTAAATGACTTTTTCCTTTTTTATTTTGCGTCAAGTATACGGATGGGATATGTACGAGGTGCGCGAGAGGCATTTCAGCAAATTGCGAATAGTGATTCTCGTGTGTGTGCCATATCGTCAGGGCAACCCTCTCGTCACACCTTCTACTGGGAGCACGTACAGAGGGGTGCCTGCACACGCCCGGATGCGAATCTTGGTACGGTGGATAAATTCAAAACGATGTCGCGATTGAAATATTTGTACATGGCAAAGGGGATGGGAAAAGGGGGGGGGGGGGAGATCGCATGCGAGAAAAAGAGGAGAGAGGGAAGGATTCGTGGATGCATCGAGTGCAAGATTCCTCTCACGTTTAATTTTCCAACCATGCATATTACGATCGTTCGGCGAGTCTTCACTGCTCTACTGAAATCTAACTTCAAAATAATGAATCGAGGACTGCTCTTTCTAAAATAATAATGTATTTCTTGATTTCTATGAAACGATGAATTTCAATGGGTCACAATAACTCTAGCGACTGAGTATTCGCAACGTTTTTATTCTTTTGTTTTCTTCACATCACCGATGTAATCAGTTCAACCTTATTAGTTAACTCTAACGAATGACATCTCAATCGAACACGAGTGCGTGGGATCGCTCTTTAATTTTGAATTAACACTAAATCTCATTGTTTCTTTCCGTTGCACGCACTATCCCTTTTTAGCCTCATTCCGTGCCATTGGTTTAGAAATACGCAACAAGAGAGAAAACGGCAAACAAATATATGAGAACAGCCCTTTTGGACGTGGAGCATGAACCCGGATGTTCCCTTCGAGCATCACTTTCAGAGGCACACTACACAGGGTGTTCCGCAATTGATCTTGTTCCCTGAATTGGTGATTTGGGAGTGAATTTCTGAGTACATTCATGAAAGCATGTTCGAGGATTCGATCTATTCATGAATAATAGTGAATTTTCAAAGAGCGATTGCTCACTGACGTACGCCATTCTCATTGGGCGCACTTGATTGACTGGTCATCAAAAACTAATAATAATTCAAGCCTTCATTTGAGCCCTATACATGCTTATATAAATTAATTCAGAACTTCACCCTGAAACCACCATTTCAGGGAAGAACATAAGTTGCGGGACATCCTGTATACCCACAGAGTGAAAGGGAAGAGATTGAAATGAGTATGGAAGAGCTGATGCAGCGGAGGAAAAGAAGACGGCGGCTCTTCTGCATGGCAGAATCATTCGTGACTAAACAAACATCATGACTGAGTCTTCAAGCGTTGAGAAATTCTCGTCCATCCCGTAGTCACGGTCTGCTCCAGTCAGTACACAGTCTTAGATACATGTATGCATAGGTATGCAACTCTCTCTCTCTCTCTCTCTCTCTCTCTCTTTCTCTCTCTCTCTCTCTCTCTGTGTATGTGTGTGTGTCTTTTTATATACATATAAAGAAAGAGCTGCGTACGTATGTATATTTGTATATATATCCATATGTAAATATCTATATATTTACATTGTATAAAAAAGTGTTTTCACTCAAACATCGATAACTTTTTTTCGTTTAGGATTTGGCACTCCACTCTGTGCTCAATCTCTTCGGTATGATTTTCTCTTCAAAATGCTTTTTTAATAACTGAAATCCGATGATTTTTTTATTTTTGGCAGAATTTCAAAGTTGGACCATCGATTTTTGTTAATTTTTCCATACATACCCCTTTGCCTCTTTTTTGCGGTTTTTCAAGTGGACTTTCCGGGAAAACTCTACGAGATATCGATACGAATCCAAGGCTATTATTTAAGTCAGGCAAAAACGTTTTCTAAACCCACGTAATAAATCTCCATAGCTAATAAGAAGCTCACCCTACGACCTTTTGAAATTTCACGATTTTTGAGATTCCGGAAAAGTGGCCAGGAAAGTCGAAAAATATTTTTTTCCGTTTTTAAACTCTTAAAAGCGTCTATTCAATCGGAAATTTTCCGCTGATTACGAATATGCCCGAGTTTTTGCCGAAAGTGCAAAATTAGACTGGGAACATTCAAAAAAACCTTTCTAGAATATTTTTTCGACATTTTTCCCTAGGAATGGAGAGTTCAATGCGAATTAAATTGTGGATTTGTCTTCAAGGTATAAAAATCCATCGACATCGACCTGGGATATGACACTAAACGTCCAAATATAATAATTATTTCGAGGCTAAGCTCGCTGAACGGGCGCGCCTGATTGGCTGCCTTTAAAAATTAATAACAATTCAAGGATTGATCCGGGAACCGTACATGCCTCAGAATTTCACCCCGAACCTCCCATTTCAAGGATGACATTCTTAATTGGGACACCCTGTATATATCCCGTCCCGTCCATATATATGGACGGGAAGTTCCGGGTGCCGGTTAATCTTCTAGCGCGTAAATGGGTCGGATAAGACAATAGAGAATCCACGTCATTCTCGAAGCCTACCGTCTATTCTGTTCATTTGTGTAACCTCATGCGTGTGCTAGGATGCATGTGAGTGCAAGGGGATGCTACATCGTATTTTAAGATGAGATGTCTTCTCGCAACGACATTGGTGGTCTTGTGTGGGGCACCAATGTTGCGGTGGTGAGCGAGCTTCTTTAATTTTTCATTTTTTTTTCCTCCTGGACAATTTTATATGTAGTAATTTTTTCGTGTAGTTGTAACTAGTTGCACATTGCCTACTAGTCCCGTACCTAAAGATTCAATTACCTAAGTGCAAATTAAATCGGTGTCATTATCATTTCTCTCTGTCTCTCTGCAATAGCAGAGGATCACTGTTAAATCATTTAGTGTGTGTCTATTTTTGTAAAAATAGCTTCCTAGGTCCGCCATTTACGTTCTTGGTAGACACTAGTGATAACTGATACGAATAGGTATCTCTCCTGATTTTCCATGCAGGCACAACTTTTCAAGCCACCCCGTGCATAGATGAAAATCCAATAAATCTCTGCAATAATACTGTAAGTCTAACTTCGAAACGCGAAGATTGAAGATAAAAAGCTACACTTGACTGGACCTGCTGACGGATTAAATAAAAAAGAAGATGCGACGTTCTCTTATCGAGCTCTATTATTCTCCACTGTCACAGTTGTCGTACACCAAAGCCTACTATTTTTACTCAATCTCTCTTCGGTTGTCCCCAACGCCACCATCATGTCGGAATCGCTTGGTGGTGTCAAAGACCATGTTGAATTTAATAAAATCACGGTGGGAGGTAAACGAATTCATCGCCTCCATGGAGAATAGGCACGTGCCCTCTATCTGTAAAACACGTACATGCGCATGGCAATTTATGCGGTATTCCACAAGCCAGCGCTTATTTTCTTCCCTTTCTGGAATATCATCGTCATTAAGGGTATTGAAGATGGCGTCTCACACTGGGTTGCCATCGCAAGCTCATAACGAGCCAGCCCTTTGGGTATGTATTCATGTGGTTTCGAAACGTCAGCGGTTTGGCGCCCGCGAGACACGAGAATATCGAGTTAAGTCAGATGAAAGGAGAAACGGCGAGCTAGCGTTCCCGAATTTAACGAGGCTAAGGATCCTGGCAATGTTTCGAGGGAACCTAGATATTCTGATTTTGTCTTGTGGTGGCTTGACTTTGTGACTAGATTTCCTCGTTCCCACTTTTCTGCATTTGAAATTCTGTATTCATTTTCATACGTATATGTCCATTGTTATTATTGTCTTGCATTGCGTTGTATTTACATAATTAAAAATGAGGTTACGAAAGACGGAATTTATTTATTTACTTAGTGTTCATCCCCGTACATTCTGCCGGGTTTTTACGACCCTCCTCTCTCATTATTATTTTCCTTTGTTTCTTCCTGTTTTTCCTCTGTTTCCTCCTGTTTCCCTCTAATCCTTCCTCCTCTTTCCGACTGTCTTCCCCCACCTTGCTGCCTACTTCCCTCCTCTGTGCCGTAATCACCGTGCTATTTCTAGCACGGTCAGTGGGAAACTGCGGAAAACCTATGCCGGTACAGCTGATCCCAAGTTCACCTGCCAGCTGCGAAACGAGTTTCATCGAAAAATTTCAAAGAAAAAATCTCAGCCGCTACATGTGTTTGAAGCCGGGACCTCCCGATCCATTTGCCGTGCCTCAGCCCGTTCGGCCAACGGATCAGTTGATCTATGGAATATTATTATGTCAGAGCCTCTGTTGAACCCCCTAGATGATATATACTGAACTTTAGGCTTAAAGAAGGCTAATGTAGCGCGCAACTGAGCCTACGAAAACTCCGGTGGGCCTGCTCAAGCGCTCTCGCTGAATCTACTGGCCCAAAAAGCCTCCGGACCGTCCATTGAACCTATCGTATCCGTATCAGTTATACGGGTAGAGGCATTAGAATCCGTAGGTGTCTTTATGTCAATTGATCATCACTCATTTATAGGCAAGCCGATGAATTCGATGGAATTAGAATAAGTCTAGATATACAAGCCTTTTTTCACGAATTACTTATATAATGATTATAAATATAATAAAGTGATGATATATTTTGACTGTTCGTGTAGTATTTATGGATCAAGTGCTATATGGCGGAACAACTGAGAAAGCATATTTATTTATACCATTGTTCGACAATAGTCAGCAAAAACATATTGATTTTGATGAAGATAACGAACTTAGGCGCAAAGCAGGTTAAGTGAGGTCGGTCCGACAGACGTGATATCAAAAGCAGGTTAAGGGGGCCTCTGTTCTGCACGTTCCATTAGTACTGGGGTTCGAAAGAAGGTTTGGGAAGGCTAATGGAGGCTACACTGGATCAAATGGAGGCCTCGCCATCGCAGTGAACTTGAGAAATAGGATCTCGTAGGTTCAACGGAGGTTGGGGGCTTGTGCATTACAAAGGAAATAGACCCTACGAGTATTCAGAGGAGGCTAGAATTTTGGACTCGGGAAACATGAAGAATTAATGCACGATGTATGCGTGCATTAATTCTTAATTATGTGCATTAATTCAATGGCGAACTTACCCTTCGTGAGAGAGTGGCGATGGTGTGCGGGGTTGGACTTTTGGTTGGTTTCCTCAGGAGCGGCTCCAGCTATAGAAACAGCACAGAAAAGATAATTCAGACTTTAGTTTCCGCTCTAACCATAAAAGGTATGGTGCTTTAGAGAACCAGAGTTCACCTGAACACTCTTCAAATGCGAACCTACATTACATAACTTACGATTTCCTTATTAAGATTTCTTGCTAAATACAGTTTTGAAAAACTCAAACAAGAATTTATCATGCGCAGGTTGTATGATTATACTAAAAGGATTTTTATTTTATTTTATATAAAATAGAAGGAGAGATTCATCCAAAACAAAGTAGGTTTTACTGGTGTTTTATGGTTTCCTTTTGCAAAAAAAAAAAACTCATAAACACATCTTGCCGGCCACGAAATCGTAAACTATATTCTTGCTAATGCTATCGGTCTACGATGACCCAAACTATTTCTACTAGCCATCGCTCTTGCAGGGCCATCTTTCCTGGCCTTACCGTACACTTGGCACCACACGGATTATCGAGCAATAGCTGAAATTTCACACGCATAGTTTCGGCTCCAGGTGTATGAATGTGTGAGTGCGACCGCGCACTCACGTCTATGTGTTGGTATACACATTGGGAATTTCTCATTCACACCTCGTATATAACGAAACGGTCGAGATAGACATAACGAGGACCCGGCTTTATCGACGATACGTCTGGTATGTCAGCGGGTGTTGACTGTAAATGCCGCATCTCTGTGTACCGGAAAGCCTTACGTATGAACTTGCATTTTACATACATCTTTAAATATATGTATGCGTGTGCGTGTGCGCACGTATTGATCGCCTGAAAACAAAAAGAACGGCCCGAATCCTACGTATAACGAAACGTTTTTAATCCCGTAGGTGGCCCGAGTACTTTTGTCCAGCAAGTTGCGCGCGTGTTGCACGTCTGCATAGTTACTGCTCGTCGCTTCGAAAAATCGTAACGAATAAGCATTTCGATAACGATCAGTCTGCGCAATGGTATTTTATCAGTGATATCGCGAAGATTTAAACTTTAGATTTAAAACCTGCTCCCATTACTGAGCGTACTATCGAAACGATTTTTCTGTAAGAGGCAATCGTGTATAAAAAAATATGGAAAGCTGTGCTTGGGTTTGTTTGGGATGAACGGAGCTGAAAGATAAACCGAAAAAAATGTTGTTTCTTTTTTTTCTCGAAAAAAGAATAGATTGTGGAACGTCGAAGGTTTTATTTGAATAGATACATATTGATATGAAGCCTCCCACTGTCATTTTTCAAGCTACCCTATTCATATGAAATGAATAATCGACGGAAGCTTTGCAGTAGCACTGAGGAATACTCGTCATGTTTGAGTCCAGTGTACACACTTCGAAGTAACATAGACTAATCCACAATCAATAGAGAAGGTTCAACCTCTTGGCGCTGTTTCCTCGTGCGAAAAGGGCAGGATGTGGTCAAATTGATACGAGTATATAGGTATTAGCTTCGCGTGACACGGTCTGTCTACGGACACAACGACAACAAAATCTCAATGGGGAAATCTCGACGACAAATGTCTCGAGGGCTGGTAAGACTAGATACGCAGCAGTTTCCGTTTCGAAAACCATATAACTACAAAATTTAACTACCATCTTTGTTACGCCACGGAGAGAATCAAGATCTTTATGTTTATCCACTGTCATTTTTTTAATAATTTTATTTTTTTCCAAAACTTCTACGCTAAATTGGTTAGCAGTTGATGTTGAATTCTTAGCCATATCATATTTTAGTTAAATCGCGAAGTCGAAAGTTTTTATTTTTTACAGTGTATATAAAATCTAATTGATAGCCTAAGTTGAATACTTGGATAGCCATACCGTAATCACTAATCTTCCGGTCCGAAAATTGGGATTGTTTTTATGGATAACTTTATGAAAACCGGCCATTTTTTTTCTACATTTCTGGAGAAAAACGTGCAATACTTTTTAAAAAAACGAGGCTAAAGTTAGCGATGTCCTTTTCAAATGATTTATCATTAAATTATGAAATTACCATTGGTCAGAGACCAGCATGCGATTTTGAAAAGTATAGTTCGGAAGAATCGATATTTCCGGAATGTCGTACCAGGTACAAAAAAAAAAATCGCTGGTATAAAAATGTAAAAGCAAAATGAAGCTGGGTTTATTAGTTTTAAAACCCCGTTAGGAAAATTGGCGTACGATTGTTTTTAGCCGCGATATTCTATTTTTTATTCGTATACAGAACTATACGTAAATCCATTAATAAAATAAAATGTATTGCAATCGTTTGAACAAAATAACCAATATACAATAATACAATAATCGGAATAAAAACGCAATATTATTATTATGTTGGTTTTTATCATGGCATTGAAGAAATACTACTAAATTCGATCACCAGTAAATAGATTTATAAATGAAAGGATTGTTTCATTCGTAATCCCATTCCCTCCCCAGGGGCTCTTTTGCAGTGCACAAAAGGGACGTTGCTTTTTTTTTTGGAGGATAAACGTGATTGGACTATCGTTCATTCGCATCGTCATGGGTCAACGATTAATCGATCAATTCGATATCGCTTTCCACAATTATCTTTTAGCGTTTGGTGTAACACTATATCCGAGCACAATTGAAAAAAAGTGAACAGATCGGTGGCTCCTTCAATGCTATTATTTCACGCTTACACCGGAAACCACTGAGGATGAGGTTTTTTGCTTGCTCATGCGGGCGCAGGCGAAAATCAAAATCGGTGGCCATGCCGTCCTATAAAGACCCTGGAGTTTACGTATCGACCGTAGAAAGAGAGGGATGGAGTGGAGGGGGAGGGAAAGTGCCATAGGATTCCGCTCCGATGTTCCGGAGTGGTTGAACCTCGACATTTGAGGTCGATTCAGACCAGTCTTTTCGAGGGGAATGTCGAGGATGAAACGCCAGAGAAAGACCTCTGGGTATCAACGGTCTAGCCTTGCAACTCCCACGGCTTCGCCCGCCATCCGTGGAAAAATTTATCCAAGAAGACGATTGCAAAGGGTGTTGTAGATTTTATATCACGCGCCGAAAGACGGGGGGAAATCTTGCGACTAAGAAATGCTTTATGGATTTTTAAAGAACCGAAGAATAAAAATATATAACCCATTTTTATAATGAGGACCCATTCCAAAATGTCATGAAGAATGCTGGAAGAAAAAATTGGCATTTGTTTTCGAGGAGGTCAGAATGAAGATAATTAAACTCCCGGTATGAAAATATTTCGAATATAGTGAAAATAGATTTACGTCCGTGAAGCTAGCATTTCAGTTGCCAACATTTCAGATAAAGTGGCATTCCGTATACTAACTTCGCGAAATAGATCACAGCTTTTCATCGAATTTCACAAAGCTGTCTATCTTGGAGTTGATATTAGAGACGTTTACGTGCTAAACCTGTTCTAGGAATAGTTCTACCGGTTAAAAGTAATTTTATTTTTGAGAATATACAGTATTTGTAATCTTCACACACTTGTATCTCAAATGACATCTTCATACAGCTGTATCACAAATCTTAAATGGAATTTCGAATTGTTGTGTTAAATCCTGAATTTCTCCAATCGTATTTTTTCTCTTAGCTTAGAATCCTTCCGAACGTTGAAAAATATCCTTCAAGAATTTGTAAATCAAAATCACGAAGAATTAAATTTTAAGCAAGCAAAAGTTTTTTAAGAATATTAATAATATTCTTAATACCCCATTTGGTTCTTAATAACGGAAATATTTTTATAAATTTTCGATTCTTCCAGTCACCGTTTTTCTTTCCTTGACCACAATCCTTCCGTCGCTGGAAGATATTTTTCCAGTGCTCCAGGGCGAATAAACCAGCAACAAGAGTTTGATAACATTGAAAAAATCGCTGCAAATATATTTTTTTTTCCCAAAATGCAGAATTTTCTAGACCCGTTTATTTTCTCCACATTCAGGATCCTCTCCGGGTAAAAAGATGTTCTTGAACCAATTGTAGATATATGGCATGAAGATGATAGCCAATCCGATTAAAACCAATTTCTGGGTTGTGCCATCATGTTGGCCATGTAGACGTTGAACTAGAATATAATCATAAAAGCAAATCGATCGCTCTTCTGGATCTCCCCATGGAAAATATAACGGGAGTTCGAATATAGCATTTTTATATCGGCGGAAGAAAAAGATGGGATTTCATTGGAGGAAGGAAGATTTTCAAAGAATCCATATGGAGCACATAGGTTACGATGCTGGATGGTTTTGTGAGAAGCTCGTAAATCTGTCTAAAAAGAGAAAAGAAAATCTGGCCCATTCTACCCTGGCTATCGGTGGGATTTCTGAGGATTTAAAGTTTGCTCTATAATGACGTTTTGTTTAAGCGCGTCTAAATTTGTCGGATAATTCGTATCTGAGCGACAGCTCTCAATTATGTGTATATATCTATACCTTAAGTCTGAGAGCTCGTCACCTTTTTTTCTTTGTCGTCTCCGTTATCTTACAATTTACCGGTCTCCCTTCATCCCTTATTTGACCTCCATTCTTCCATCTTTTCAACCCTCATTTGTTCTCTTCCTGCATTAACTGGAGGATCAACGCGAACGTCAGAAATACTAGAAAATGACGAGCTATAAAAACGCTGCGAATACGATGATAAGGAAAAGGTCTGAGGGTGCAAACACCCTCAGGCTAGTTTCGAAGTATTTGAAGCTCTAAAATGACAGTAAAGTAAATTTAAAATTGCGCGAAAGAGAGAAACAATAATTTAATCGTATCAGTATCGGAGCTCTCAGCCCTGATGATGCAGACTGTAACGTTTGCGAAACGTCGGCATCATGCTGAACCTCGACACGGCATCCATCCGGAAGTCACAACTTTTCATAACATATTTCTTGTGGTTTATAATGCTAAAATATGCTAAAAAAAGCAAATTCAAAAATGGTCACTTTTACTTTAACCACGTACCGAGGTCGAAAACGTCCTGCCCCGATTTACTTCGTTCACTGTGCCGCGTGCAACCGAGTGCTACAGCTGGCATCGTGCACTCTCAAACCGTCCTACCTATACTTTTTTTTAGTACCACTCAAGTGGCGCCGAATTCGCCGGTGTTTGAGAAATTTCGACGAGAAATTTCGACCCGGAGAAAGACGACCTCCCTACACGAAGTGAGGGTTAAATTAACTAAATACAAATATTAATAATTTGTAATGTTTGTTTAATTAATTAACTCCTTTTATTCTCTTCTGCTTATGTGTTATCAATTTTGATCACGTTTTCTTAATGATTTTCTCTCTTTCACTTGAAGTTTATTTTTAAATGACCATAAAATAACAAAAAGAGTTTTCACTCTATTTAAGTTTACTTATAAACATATTATTTCAAATGTCTAGTATTCCAGCTTCTTTTTTAATTACATTGAAAATAATAGAGGGGAAGAGAGAAAAGTGATGGAAAGAGAGGAAAACAGAAAAAGAGAGGAGAAACGAAAGAAGAAGCCGAGGTACGATTCGTATTGTGGAATAGAAACACTATCTTGGGCAAACTCACTGAAATTCCGCAGAGACGCCTTTTCGGAGACAATACGTCATGCTGAAAGAATCTGCGAGTGAAGCCCATCCAATTTCTAGTCCCGAGGAAAACAGGTGAGTGTGCGCCAATAGGGAAAGTTCCAGAGGAAGGGGTTGGGGTGGGGAGAGATAGAGCGAGAGAAGAAAAGAAGAACGACCAACCGAGTGTTTGCCACACAAGCCTTCGTACCTTTTACATTATATATTTGTCATTTATATGTGTTCTGTATACATATAAGAAAACTCGAGTGGAGAGTGTGTACGATCCACAAGTCAGGAGAGGAGCTTGAACAGGAGCTTTGAATAAAGCTAGCAGACTACCGAATCCCCTGCTGTATATCAATCGTATGGTACGTACGTAATCTGCTATCCGATAAACAGCCGCAACTGACAAAGTTTCGAAGTCATGTAATTGCGAACTCGAACCTTTTTATCGTTGGGTATCCGTCATAAGCATTTCCTGAGAGTGCTGTAGAACGTCAAGTTAAAATACTGAAATACACAGAAAGCGTAATGAAAAAGCCCTCGATCTTTCCACTCTGAGCAGCTAAGGGGATGAAGTTGTTCTTTATGGGGAACGATGAGATTTAGGGAGTTTGGATGAACAGACTTCTGGATGAACGATGGGAGAAAATAGAGAGTTTGGATGAATAGACAGTTTGGATAAACAGTCTTCTTTGATGGACTGTAACATCCATGAGAGCTGCAGCCACATGCCGGAGTTCTGTTGGGTGAAGAAAAGCCGTTCGAAAACCTGTCTCCTATCGATTGCTATTCAAATCACTGCAGTGGTCGTTTTTTTTCACTTTTTTGGGATTTCGAGATTTTTTCGGGTTTTCTCGTAGCCTAGGATTTTATTTTTCTTCTTTCTTCGAGATATAGTTTTCTTTTGGAAGTTTTTAACAGTTCTTAGAGGTTCACCGAAATCAAACACATACAACAATTTTCTTAACATCTGAACTTAAGTACTTGATAATTAATTCCTGCGTCGTTGTACAGTAAGATCAAAATCGATAAACAACTATGATATTATAAATTTATTTTTCTTTCCATTTTATTAAAACGAAAATATCAACATTCGGGTTTAAGTGGTTATTTTTTAATTATGATACTGATATGAGTAAAGAAAAGTGGCTAAAGGGTCAGAGAGAACGCAAACGAGAAAAATAAATAAGGATACTGTTTGGGAATACGTGCACTTTTTTGGTCACCCAATGTATATACATATGATTTCAAAGACGTGTAACAACGAGAATCGTTCTCTCTCCAGAATATTCGAAACAACCTCATGTATGAACATTTTTAAGGTTTGCCATCAGATTTTCATCTGAATTTGCAAATAAAAGATTTTGATAATCATTTGTATTAAAAAATGAAGAAATAAGCTAAAAAAAGTTATTGTTATTCAACAAAGTAAGCTTAAACGTTATAGAAACCTTGGTGTAAACTTTATCAAGATTGGTGCTATCGTCATCAAGTTGATTGGATAAAATTTTAAAAAAACGAGGGGTTTCCGAGTTAAACTGATGCAATGTGGACTCGGACCTATTGTCGTTCCTCGTGTGTTCACAATGATGCTAACGATGGTAGACGTAATTCTGGATGTCCGGCTTTCTAAAGAAGATAGGCTGGAAACTAAAAGAACCGTCCTTTCAATGTTGGTCCAACATTGGTTACCCAATATTGGAACAACGGCTAGCCAGTACTGGGCCAGGCATTGGCTCCATTGTCAAGAATAAGACAATAGATAAAATTTAAAAAAAATTAAATTAAAAAAACGAGGGGTTTCCGAGTCAAACTTATGCAATGTGGACTCGGACCTATTGTCGTTCCTCGTGTGTTCACCATGTCGTTTGCCAGCCTACAAACGCCGTATAAGCTCCACCCAATGATGCTAACG